>LPNX010518961.1:14481-49197 GCA_001517045.1 Pseudotsuga menziesii
ACGATTTAGTGCACTTCAAGTGAATGAAAGAATATAAATAGAAAGTGAGAGTCTCTCTATTTATCACTTGTACTACACATCACTCACTCACTCAAGTGAGGCGCATTAGTGAGGAAGGAAATACTGGGACTAGACAGAAGAAGAAGACTACTGCTGTCGGGAGTGCATCTTACTATTCTTGGGTCTTACATCTTGTGGTGATTCTATCTTGAGGAAGTTGTAGGGTTTTCTCCTTTATGGTTTCCCCGAGGAAAACTCTTTGTCTCTTGTCTCTTGTGATGTGCTTATGTTTTATTCTTGTGCTTGTTATACTCTTAGTGAAAAGATCCTAAGATCATAATGCTAGCTTATATGATGAAAAAATAACATGGTATCAGATCTAACCTGAGAAGAAGACACTGTGCAGCTATGGGAACTAGGGATTCCTAGTTTGTGGACCTTCCTCCACATATTTTTAGCAAAAGTAAGGTGGAACAACTCTCCTCTTTAGGGCACATCTTTCTGTCGAAGCGGAATTCGATTCTGAGCATTTTTAGTTTTCGATGCAAAAATTAGGGCTTTCTACAGAAGAGGAATGTTTGAGTGATACCAGCATAGGATATTTTTCCTCATCCAAACTGAAGTTTAGAGACCTGGATCAAGAAATTTGGTTGGGTGAAACTCTGGGAAAGTCAAACCCTAGTTTGACCTCGAGCTAGGAAAAACCCTAAATACTAAAACTGATAAGTTTTGGTACAGTCACTATATTTCGAGTTTGGCGAAGTCTCAGAAGCTAAAAATTTCAGGGGCCTAAGATAAAATACTTATGAACATTGTTTCCAAAACTTAGCCTCATATTCACTATATTCTGGGCGATACGATCCCTCCAAGTTAGGGTTCCATCCTCTTCTAGAATTCATCCTTAAACAGGATACCTGGGGATAATTGCAATATCTTGGGCTACAGAGATCCAAATGGAATTCCTGAAGATGTTACAGAAAGGGCACGGACCGTACTTGCAGTGGTCTGAATATCAGACTCATAATATAAACCAATGACACGTGTCATTCCATACAACTTTGTTGTTCTGAACAATCCTGTAACATGTCACCTTGGGAAAAGGATCATAAATACCATATGCTGAAACCCATTCTGATGAAACCTATTGTGTTAGATCATGGACATGCGAGGTTACCGTAGTACAAAATTTCAAAGGCAGAGGAGCTCAAATTACGGAGATATCACATAAATAGTAACAGGCATTTCTGCAGAAGAAATTAGAAAATTAGGGCTTCCTGTTCCGGGAGCTTCCCTCCACTGTTTTCAAAAAAGGAGTACGTTGGAAAAATACATTTGAAGAGATATATCTGTCTATCCAATCAGATCTAAAATATTCCAAGTTTTCAAAATTAGGGTTTCTGTGACAAACCCTAGATCGGCGAGCTCCGGAACCAAGACAAACATCTCAAATCGGTAAGATCTAATCCTTTGCTATTTTCATTTGAGGTTCTCATTTCAAAGTGATCCATCACAATAGCTTGATGATAAGCTTGGTGAAGTTGACAACTTCCAAGCAGAGAAGTATTTGATCTCTTTGAAGAAAATGGATTGGACACCTACATGAGTATAGAGGTTCCAGTTTCAGACGGAGACGAGGTTAGAATCCTTTCACAAGAAGAACTTGGTCAAGGCCAAAGAAGACATCATAATCATGCTGCAGAGGATGATGAACCATCCAGAAAGAGATCTAGATATGAATGTAAAGATTCTTCAAGTGAGGATGAATATGTTCTGATATCAGCTCTCACAGGTAACATTACTCATGGAAGTGATGATCGGCTTATAGACAGTGGGGCTTCCAAACATATGATGGGATTCAAGGAATCCTTTGTAAGACTGTCAGAACATGAATCACCTCACAAGGTGAAACTAGGAGATGACTACCAATATCCAATAAAAGGTAGTGGGGAATCTTCATACAAGCTAGACTCTGGTAAGTCTCTAATAATGAAAGAAGTGTTGTTTGTTCCAGGACTCAAGAATAACATTCTCTCCATTTCAGCATTGATGCAAAAGGAATGCGGGTTGCATTCATAGATGGTCAAGTCATCATGTGGCCAAAAGGAAAGACTATCAATGATGCGGTAGTGATTGGAGAACAAGAAGGAGGCTTGTACAAATTGAAGGGCCATCCAGAACAAGCCTTGATCCATGAAACAGTAGATCCAAATGAGATTTGGCATAGAAGGCTTGCACATGTGCATTACAGAGCACTACCTATTGCAAGCAAAGCTATTGAAGGTCTTCCAGAATTTCAAGCTCTTTGAAGGGAAGACCAAAAATGAGAATATGACCTAAAGAAACCAGTTGAAGAATGTGAAGATCCAGAATGCAGAGACCATGCCATCATAAGAGTCTTTCAAATCAAGAACAACTTGAAGTAGTAAAAGAATAAGTGAAGAATGCAGAAGTGGTGATAGCCACCTTGAATAGCCTCCCAGGATCGTGGGATTCATTCATGCAAGGAATGTGTGCCAGAAGGAAGTGATTACTTTTAGCAGAATCTAGGAGGAAGAAGAATCTCGACTCATAAGAAGAGAAGAGAAGATGGGAGCAATTGAAGATCGAGTTCTCGCCATCCAAATAAGATCCCTCAAGAAATGAGAGAATACAAAGGACTCTACTCTAGAAGAACCTCTTATCCATACTAACATTTGGATAAGAAACGATGCTATCATGAATGAAGAAGACGATGAAGCTGAAGGCTCAAGAAGTAGTGTACCCACGAAACAAATATAGTTGACTTGTAGGAAACATCGTATACATAATCACCTACAAGCAAAGAAGAATGAAGACTTATTCCGAAGAACAAGTGACGACAGTTCAAAGACAAAGAATAAATATGACGAATGCAATGACATCATTGATACAGAACCTTTCATCCATGGAGAAGTCACCCAGAAGAAAGGGAAGACCAGTTCAAGAAGAATGATGTCTAGGATGTAGTATCGACACATAAAGAGAAGTTCGTAGTTCCATCATGCAGTAGATGGAAACATCGTGGGATACAAAGCAAGATTCATAGCACGAGGCTTCTCACGAAAAGAAGGCCTAGACTATGAAGAGACATTTGCAGCCAGTAAGAGTTGAAACACATACATGATGAGATTGATGAAGATCTTAACCTTTGCTACAAGGTTGAATATGCAAGTCTATACACTAGATGATCACATAGAATATTAGTAGCATAGGAAGCTACTTGTCACTCCGGTACAGAATGTTTTCAGTGCATAGAGCACAGAAGACAGAGGGAGTATGATGCTTCACTTCAGAGGGAGTGACTACAGAAGATCTAAGGTTCGACATGGTATGACAGGATGGGAATATTACTGATGAATCTAGGCTTTACTGAGAGTAAAGAGGATTCCAACCTTTTCTTCAAGGTTGAATACAGAAGACCAGTGATGCTCTTGTTATGTGTTGATGCACTATTGTTCTAGGCATGGAGGTGTGGCAGAGTACATATGGGATCTTCCTTGGACAAGGGAAGTATGCAGTAGAGATCCTGAAGAGGTTCAGGATGATGGACTGCATGACCACACCTATGGCATCAAACATGAAGATATTAAGTGATGCTTCATCAGAGATGGTTGATGCTACGATGTATCATCAGATGATTGGGTCCTTGATGTACCTGAGACTAGATACTTTCCTTGCTTTGAACACATTGAGACATGTTCACCTAGTGGTTGCAAAGCATGCAGGGGTACAATTGATTATGGACTCAAGTACGATGCGAATCAAAAGATTAACCTGGAGGGTTACGTTGATTCAGATCGAGCAGGCAGTGCCATCGACAGGAAGAGTACTTCTCGATGTTGCTTCAGTATGGGATCAGGTGTGATCTCTTGGTTTAGTAGGAAGCAATCCTATGTGGCACTGAGTACAGCTAAAGCAGAGTATGTCATAGCTTCTTCAGCTAGTTGTGAGGAAGTATGGCTGCGGAAGCTATTGTCTGATATATTTGATCTCCAGTTAGATGCTACTTGTATACATTGTGAAAACCAGAGTTGCGTGAAGTTGTCAGAGAATCCAGTGTTCCATGACAAGTCGAAGCATATCGAGATCAAGTATCACTATATCAGGGATATGGTGCAGAGAGGAGCAGTGAAGCTCCTGTATGTTGCGACGGAGGAATAGATAGCTGATGTATTGACGAAGCCATTGGCTAGGCTGAAGTTTGAGTACTTCAAAGAGAGACTTGGTGTTCTCCAGATCGAGGTTCCCTCTAAGAGAAAGTGATGAGATCCAGAGCCATTCTGATGAGCAGGTCAGATGTAAGGGCTGAGCCATTCTGTCATGGTGTGTTATAGCGGATTTCACTACACTACGTGAATCACACATTTTATGGCCTTCCCCTGTCCCACTGCAGACTCATTATCCCCTGTGGACCATTCGATGTCTTTTGATGTATCATTGACCATCCCTAAAAACATTAGAAAAATGATATACGTGGCCTTTTCCTTAATAACCGCGTACATACGCGGATATTCCCTCTATAGTCGCATACATCGGGATGTGTGCATAATCCAAAACCGTTGGAGCGTTCCTTGACTTGAATCCGACTCATATGACTCCTGGCCTTCCATATGCCTTGAGATTGCACGGTTTCGACTTTTCAGTATCCATTGAAAAGCTATATAAGGAACCATTGAGACATTGAAAGCATAAGAGAGAATTGAGAGTATCGAAACTATAGTCCATTGTTTCCAGAACTATACTTGAGTCTGCATCCCTTTGTCCCTTTGGAGCACTATTGTGTTCTTCCCAAGCTTGCCTTTTGCTAGTAAGCTTGCTATCGGAGTGATGGAGGATTGAGGTGGTGGAGGCCCAAGTGGGGGATTCAGTTTCTCCAATTCGCAGACGTGCTGTCAGAGGTTGTCACTTGTAATCTCTGATTCATATTAATAGAAATATCTTTTCCTGTCTAGTAATGTGCGTTTGAATGAATGTTGCATCCATTGGAATATGTCAAATGCTTATACATTATTGATTATATATGCTAGAATAGATCTAACACCATGAAATATAGTATGCTTGTATTGTTTACTTGTTGTTGAGGACGTGCTATAACAATTCAAGCTGAAGACTGGAAAGCTCAACGGGGATCTAATTCAACCATCCGAAATAAGGTAAGAGGTTCAATCCTTTAGTGTTAGATTGTTTTATTTCTATTGCATATTGGGAAAGATTGATTTCTTGAGTCTAGCTGTCTGTTGTGGTACCCCAAGCCATAGGAATTTCTCTCCGTAACAGAATTGGCGACTCCGCTGGGGAGTTCCTAGTAATTGTCCTTTGGGGGTTGATCTCTTGGCATTCAATGTATTTGAATTGCTCTCTCTCTTGTTTCTGTGTTGGGTATGGGGGCATGTATGCCTGGTAGAGCCTGATTGGTGTGAATTTAGTCTCAAACTGTCTGTTTGCCTAGAATTTTTGCATCTTTTTCTTCCTGTACGCGGGTTTGTTACTTACAGTCACGTATACACGCGGTTTCCCCTGGGATTTCCGCATATACACGCGGGTTCACTGCGCACAGTCGCGTATACCCTGGTTTTTTACCTTTTTGTGGAAGATAGTGGATTGTTGGGTGAATGATGTTAGTTGCTGAGTCTCCTTTGGCACTGCCTGAGTCTGTTAATACCTCTGTTCTTGACCAGAAACGTTTTTTGTTTTTATCCTAAATTGTTTCTTTTAGGAAAGTTCTTATCATGGCATCTTTGATTTTTTGTTTGAGATTAGTGCATTAGAGTCCTTTTGCCTTAGTGCTTTGCTGGAATGCTGTTTATGTGTGCTTGCAGAGTCTGGGGTGGTTAGAGTCATTCTTTTGCTTTTTGTATCTCTTTATTTTCAAAAAATCCAAAAAATATTTGCTTATCATCATGCATTGCATTATGCATTTTGCATTGTACTTGCATTAGATCTAGATTTTCTTTGGAGTAATAGTTAGGTGTTCATATAGGAAATTTGCATTCAGCATTTGAAGAAGAAATTGTGCGTTCATGTAGTACGCATACCCTGTTTTCATGGACACAATGCATTTGCATTGATTGTTAGGTGTGCATTTTGCTTATTGTTGCGTCATAACACCATTAGTTGCACGGCCATATCCTATTTTTGAGTAATAAAGCCAACTAAAATCAACGCTAAATAAAATGAATTACACTCTTTTCTTTTCTAGGGTGCACCAACAAGCTTAGGTTTTAGGATCTTGGAATAGTTCATTGTAAGTTAATTCTCCAAGATCACTAAACTACAACAACTAGGTGTCTGTCCAGGGAGTGTGTGAAATCCTTGGTATAACCAGCATTCTCAGGAAGCTCCTCTCAAAAGGGAGTCAAGCACTAGGCAGTGTGAGCGGTTGTTGATTGGGATAACCCTTGGTCGAGAACTGTGTAGCATCGGTGATATAGCTAGGATTGTATTCGTATCTAGGTGATCTTTCGGGAGTTTCGGGCTTTGCTACCCTGCCCATACGGTCAATCCCGCCTGCGACTATCCGCCTGAGCGTTGATTATATTGAGGTGACTTTAGTGACCTTACCTAGGATATCTAAAGGGTACGTGTAGAGGTTATTCTGCATGTGTCCCGGCCAGGTTGGGGTCGGACAGCATAGACGCTTTACGCGTTGAAGTTGAGGGCCACAATAATTGGTTTCGAACCTCCGCTTGTGGTGACAAGGGCCTCTCAAGCCTCTCCTAGGTGAGACATATCGGCCACATTCGGGAGCTCACTTATCCAGCCCTTGTTTGCTTGCTTTTGGCTTTAGTTTTTATAGTGATTGCTTTGTGCACGCTAGTTGGCCTAGGGTTGACGTAGTTAGAGAGTCTTTTCTTTTTTGTTGAGTCATTGTGGATTCGGGTACGGTTCTGCACCGTTCTCGTTGGTTAAGAGGACTTTCGCCTTCCACTTATCCTCCTCCTTTGGGAGAGGGGCCTAGATTGTCCAGGCGGACTATGTCACACACTGATTCACACACCATGGAGGATCATTCAGAGACTATTCCTGAGCCACCTCCTCCCATTTGTATTGACGATGGGGACCTTACTCCTACATTCGATCCCTCACCTGACCTAGCTGAGTTTGGTCCCATGATTTCCCAGATAGGATCTTTGCATGATAGACCTACTTACACTAGGCCGGATTCCCCATTGACACACTACCGGTATGGAATGTCGGAAGACGCCGAGACTCACTTTGACCCTCCTAGCACCAGCTATGGCAGTTATGCTAGGACTGGTTTTCCTATGCACGATTTGATATTTCATGTTGAATCCGATTTTGACCCTAACACTATGCCTGGGGGAAATCCCATGCCTTACCTTGCGGAGAGGTTTGGGAGCACTAGTAACATTGCACCTTCCATCCCAGTGGTGGAAGCTCCATCTTATATACCTCCTAGGCCTAGAGTTAGTGATCCCATAGCGATACCAGGTTCTAGACGAGTGACGATAGGCACTAGTACATATCTTCTTACAGAGATTCCTTCGTCCTCGCTTCCGAGTTCTTCAAATACAAACCCTCCACCTTACTCTCGTGGTCCTTCGAGTCGGCACGTAGCTATGAGTCAGATCCGTACTGCGGTTACTAGACCAGTTGTGTCTCAAGCCTACATACCACCCGTGGTTTCGAGAGGTTATGTTCATGTTTCTAGAGGTCAGATTGCTACTTCTTCGACATATATCCCTACTTCCGGTATGTATATTCCTACTTCCGGAATGTATATCCCTACCTATGGAGTCTCTCATGGGACATCGCAAGCGGTGACCTATGGACCCTATTATGGGGCACAGTATGGACAGGTTACTTCACCTCATGGAGGCGGGTATTCACAACCTACTTACTCTCCTAAATATGGCTTTATAGCTCCTACTAGTCAAGGTCCACCTCATTATGCTACTTCCACGCCACCCTATATGGGTCATACAGGAGGAGGTCACTATGGCCAAGGTCATGGTGGTAATCAATCCTATGTGAACCAGGGAGCGGTCCCTAAACCTCATCATGCTAAGCTCCCTTTCCTCGCGACACTCAATTTACCTGACTTATCGAGACTTACGAACGATCCTGTGGCTCATGACCCGGCTAGGCCGGCTGTCCCTACCAAGCTTCCTTCGGACATTCCTAAGTTCGAAGGCAAAGCAGGAGAGGATCCGAGTGAACATGTTATGACATTCCACCTATGGTGCTCTTCCAATTCATTGCATCAGGACTCAGTCCGTTTGAGACTATTTCAACGCACCCTTACAGGGCCTGCGACGAAATGGTACATAGAGTTACCTAGGGGTACCTTTACTTTGTTCGACAACCTTGCGATGACTTTCCTTAATCACTTCCAGCTACCGGTACGATATGATGTTGGTATTGAACTCTTGTCGACATTTAGGCAAGATAAATCCACCCATATTTCTGATCATATTCAGGAGTGGCGTAGACGGAAGAGATTAATCAAAGCCTTTATACCACCGGAATTCTCCCTTGAGTGGTTCCTCAAATCTTTATTGCCATATATCGCGAAGGATGTTTCAACATCCAGAGTGCAGAATGAGGAACAGGCCATCTTTAGGGAGCAGGAACTAGACTTGATCTATGCTCAGTCTGGTTTGTTATATGAGATTATACCTAATGCCCCTCATTCTAGTTTCGATCCAAAGGTCAAACTTGGACCACATGCCGATGGCACTGTGGGTAGTGCAAGTAAGAAACCTGCAGGTTCGGTTGTGAAACAAGTTTCTCAGTTGTCAATCAACCAATCTGCCTCGAGACAAGCTATGGCTTCATCTCAGCCCGCCCAAACGACGAATGTACTTGCTGTGCAATCATCCAACCAGAAGGGTAACCAAAAACCCGGATGGAATAGAAAAAAGGGTAAAAATAATAATAAGAAGGGTGGGAATAAAAATGAGAATGCCAAC
This sequence comes from Pseudotsuga menziesii, assembly GCA_001517045.1. Taxonomy (NCBI): domain Eukaryota; kingdom Viridiplantae; phylum Streptophyta; class Pinopsida; order Pinales; family Pinaceae; genus Pseudotsuga; species Pseudotsuga menziesii. Next base: position 23,433 of record LPNX010518961.1, read on the forward strand.
AATAATGAAAAGAACAATAAAAATGCTGGGGGGGACAAGCAGAATAAGCGTAAGGTTAAGTTTCCTTGCAAGCTTTGTAAGGACGATCACCTCACTTACTTGTGCCCTAGGATGGATGAAGCTTCGAAGTTCATAGTACAGGGCCCAGCTGTGTTAACGAACCCTTTACCGCATAACCAAAATATGAACTCGAAGTCCCATGATCAATCTAGTGATGAAGATCCACCTGAAACTAGTGGTCGTGGGTGCATTAATATGGTCCGTGCCACGAAAGTTGTGACGCATGCGAAATATTATTCTTCGTCACAACCCAACCCAGGTAAAGAACCTGATCCACCAGGAACCCCTTTGCGTATTGAGAAAGCTGCGTATAAGCCTGAAGCTGCACCTCGCATTCCTAAGGCGGTACTTAAGCGTTCGGGGCATAATCCAAATGCCCGAGCCGCCCAGAACTATTCAGTTGTCGAGGACTTGGGTCATACTCCTTGTGCGATGTCTGCATTGGAAGTGCTTCAGAGTTGTCCGTCGCAAAGGAAGGCTTTGCTTTCTGCTCTTGGTGTAAATGGTGGTGATTCTTCCTCAGTGATCAAGTTTGAAACCGCAGGACATTAGCCTCGCTTGCCCTACTATGTGTCCCTTTTGGTGCATGTAGAATTTCTTAAAATGATCGTCAAGCGTACTGTGATTGACGAGGGCGCTGCTGCTTCTGTGATGTCTTTGTCTTGTTTGAAGGGTCTTGGTTCTCCTGAGTTGTCAAAGTATACGACCATGTTAACTTCTTTTGATGGGAGGTCGTTTAGGCCGCACGGGATCCTTCCTTCCCTTAAAGTCCATTTGGGAGGGAAGACCGTTACGATAGAGGTTGAGGTGGTTGATGCGCCCCTTGACTACAATCTCTTACTGGGAAGGAATTGGATGTATAGTATGCAAGCCATTGCCTCTTCCGTATTTCACGTTGTATGTTTTCCTCATAATAGGAAGATTGTGATGATTGACCAGATGTCATTCAAGAATCCGCCTGTTAGTGCATCTTCAGAAGCTTCGGTTCCAAAAGTTGAACATTCCCAGCCGGCAACTGGGAGTGTCGGTGTAGGTATGTACCCTTCCCTCATGGGAACCTTTAGTTGTCCTGCACCCGTCCTCATGATAGGAGCTAGTTTCAATGGTGCTTCCACGTCTAGGAGATCGGTGCCTTTTCGCACAAATCATATGGGAGATCCTTGGATTCTTCCTTCACCGAGTCCTTCGAGTGAGGCCATTAAGACGAGTGTGCCGTTTCCTACAGCCATGATAGCTTACCAAGCTAATCTTCAATCTGCTACAGAGCCTTGTTCTTCTTCTTCACGGATAGAGGAGGAAGACCCCTATGTGCTGCCCGCATGGGCAGTACAGTCTTCTCATGCCCACGATTGCCTTGATACGGTTTTCCCTTCAGATGAAGCAATATCAAGGCTATGTCAAGAGTTGAGCCACCATGGGAGGAACTCCATCATAGATCATATTTCCTTCCAGAGCTTGACCTTTTGGAGCATGAGGATTACAGGGAGATTCTTAGATAGAAAGTTGGTAGGCCCATGATTCCATTAAGCTCTCCTGGTCAGATGGCTGATGGAAACATGGCAAACATATCATCAACTATGCATATAAACATTCCTCACAACCCTGGTACGGTTGAGAATGTTTACATTGGGGCAGATTGTTCCCAAGATGAGATTCGTGAGTATACCAAGCTATTCAAGGAATTCCGTGATGTTTTTGCTTGGTATTACGATGAGATGCCAGGGATTGACCCTCGGATTGTCAAACACGAAATTAAGACTTACCCCAACATGAAGCCTGCTCGACAGCGTTTACACGCGGTAAATCCTAGGAAAGCACCCGCCATAGAGGCAGAGATAGAGAAACTATTGAAAGCTGGTTTCATTTATCCCGTTCCCTGGACGGAGTGGGTTTCAAACCCCGTTCCGGTGGATAAGAAGAAAGGAGTGATCCGTATATGCACTGATTTCCATGATTTAAATCGTGCCTATCCTAAGGATAACTTCCCCACACCGTTTATAGATCAGATTTTGGATGAGTGTGCGGGTAGCGAGGTGTTCTCCTTTATGGACGGCTTTTCCGGATATAATCAGATTCAAATTAAACCTGAGGACCAACATAAGACCGCATTTATTTGTCCTTGGGGAACATTTGCGTATCGAAAAATGCCTTTCGGCCTTAAAAACGCCGGGTCTACCTTTCAGCGGGCAATGACCTTGATTTTCCATGATCTCAAGTCCTTTATCAAAGTATTTTTGGATGACCTCGCTGCTCATTCTTGCATGAGGATGCGTCATTCTTATCACTTGAGATTGGTGTTCGAAAGATGCCGGTATTATGCTGTTAGATTGAACCCTCATAAGTGCATCTTTTGTGTGAAATCAGGTCGTCTTTTAGGGTTTATCGTTTCGAAAGAGGGTATAAGAGTCGACACCTTGAAAGTGGAGGCAATACATCAGTTGTCTCCCCCACAAAATATTCGTCATATTCAATGTTTGCAAGGCATGGAAAACTTCCTACGAAGATTTGTTGTCAATTTCGCCAATTTGACTAGAGGTTTCATGCGTTTCCTGAAGAAGGATGCTTCCTTTGAATGGGATGAGCGAGCCCAGGAGTCCTTCGATGCCCTTAAGAGATCCCTAGCATCGGCCCTGGTTATTAGTCCTCTGGATTATAGCCGTGATTTCCTATTATATGTGGCCACGTCTTTAAAGACGATTGGGATGGTTTTGGTTCAAGAGGATGAGGAGCTCCAGGAGCATGTCATATATTATTTGAGCCGAAACCTTATTGACGCAGAGATTCGGTATTCTCATGTAGAGAAGCTTGCTTTAGCCACCGTACATGCGGTGCAGCATTTGAGACATTATATTCTCCTTCGCCAAACTTTGGTTGTTTCCCATGTCAATCCATTTCAGTTCGTCCTCACACATAGGATGATTGGGGGAAAATACAATAAATGGATTGTCATTCTGCAAGAGTTTGATCTCGAGTTTGTTTCGGGAAAATCGAAGAAATCTTTAATCTTTGGAGAGCTCATATCAGATTTTTCAAGTGAGGCTAAGGAGTCGGCATGTGAAGATACGTTCGTTGATGAACACATTTTCTTGATCTCAACGGCTGACCCATGGTACAATGATATCATAGTATATTTGCAAACGCAGAGGACCTCTACTCACCTCTCGCGAGATGAGTGACATCAATTACATCATGTTTCCAAGAACTACCTCATAGTGGACAATACTTTGTACCACCGTGGAGTAGATTCCCTTTTACGACGTTGTTTAACTCATGATGAGGCTGAGGTAGTGCTTAATGATTGCCACGGAGGGGCATGTGGTGGTCATTTATCTGGGCTTGCTACAGCCGAAAATATTTTGAGAGCAGGATATTTCTGGTCGTCGATCTTCAAGGATTGTATTGAAGCAGTCAAGAGGTGCCACCCTTGCCAGTTGTTTGCACGTAAAATGCACTCGAAGCCTACCCCATTACACCCTATTATCATCGCCGGTCCCTTCACCAAGTGGGGGCTAGATTTTATGGATTGCAACCCAGCTTCGGCTGGGGGGCACCATCATATCATTGTGGCTTTCGATTACTTCACGAAATGGGCTGAGGCAATGCCTACAGTGAAATTCGATGGTGAGACAGCCACGCATTTCGTATTCAACCAAATCATCTCTAGATTCGGGATTCCGAGAGAGCTTGTCACTGACCATGGCTCGCACTTTCAGAATCGTATGATGGAAGATTTGGCTTCCAATTTAGGATATAAGCAAGATCACCCCTCTTCTTACTATCCTCAAGCGAATGGATAGGTTGAAGCAGTGAATAAATCACTTAAGTCCATTCACAAACGAACCATCGCACAAAGCAAGACGAATTGGCATATTATGTTGTACACTGCTTTGTGGGCATATCGAACCGCGGTAAAGACTGCCACTGGTTTTTCTCCATATCAGCTTATTGATGGAGTGGAGTCAATTTTTCCGGTTGAATGCGAAATTCCTTCGTTGAAGTTAGCCATAGAACTCTTACCAAATACTTCGCCTTTGGAGGAGAGTTTGGTTCACCTTGAGCAACTCGATGAGCAGCGTAGAGATGCCTTGGTGACTCTAGAGGTTAATAACCGTCGCGTGAAGGCCCAATACGATAAGTCTGTTCGTCCGAGAGTGTTTAGTGAGGGAGATTTGGTCCTTTTGTGGGATCAATCGAAAGAACCCTTGGGGGCAGGGAAGTTCAATCCTATGTGGCGTGGTCCTTACGTGGTCAAGCGTGTATTAGAGAAGGGTTCCTACGAGTTAGTGGATTACGAAGGGATAGCCTTGACGGAGCCTAGAAATGGGCTCTATCTTAAAAAATACTATCCATGATCTTTAGCCAAGGTTGTTTGTTATATATTATTGTACAGCTTTTTTGCATAGTTAGGTCTTGTTTTTCGTGATCGGGTTTGTGATTAGTTTCCATTTTTTGTGGCAGATGTCAATGGAATCTTCCACCTACATAGGATTCGTGGATGGTGCAAGCCATCACACTCAACACTCAGCCTCAACTGCTTGGGTGATTTTTACTCCTATGGGTCATGTACTGTCTTCAGGAGGTGTATGTCTACGGCCATCTTCCAATAATGTTGCTGAATATAGTGCTGTTATCGAGCTTCTACGGGATGCCATTTCGCATGGTGTTCTCTCTCTTGAGGTATGTCTTGATTTAGAGTTAGTAGTGTCACAGCTAAATGGTTTGTACCATGTTAGAGATCCGACGTTATTGAGGAGATTCTTACGTGTGAGATTGCTAGAACGGCAATTTGAGAACATAACATATATACACATTCCAAGAAATTTTAATCAAATTGTTGACTCATATGCTAACTATGTGTTAGATTGGAATTTGTTTCATTCATTATAAATTAATCATAAACACAATTTTTACACATGTAAATAAATAAACCGATCACCATAAAACTTTTTTATATACATAAAAATGTGGTAATACATAGTGTCATAATACAAAATTGGGGCTTTGAAAGCCACCATCATATACACGGTAGTACAAAATAGATACACTCCTAGGTGTCTAGTCCTGTGGAGGTGGATGAGGGTTGCGATCATGATATGTCACCACGGCTCTAGCTAGCCGCCGGAATAAACGCACCCATGCGCGTGGTACACCAACCACCTGTCTCCGCATAGCCTCAGGGAAGTCCTCGACTTGCACCATGGGAATCCTGTGAGTCAGTCGCATAAAATTGGTATGGATTCTTTGGAGCATTCACTCCGCATCCACACCGGTGATATCGTCTCCTCTTCCCCTCCGTCTATGACGTGGGAAGACCTCTGGTCGCTGTGGTCCCACATCTGCACATCAATGGTAGATGTCACTATGTATTGTCACCCAAAAACATGTCTTTTTGATTCCATTAATCAAGAAAACACAAAAAAATTAAACAATTCAAAATTTTTAAAAAGAGTAAGGGTCGAGATTCGTCACCTATGTCTCCATATGCTGATCCTGGTGGTAATGGCATGTTCGGGTCTCCCCGGAAATCTATCCCTGCATAAGGGTAGTCCTCTATGGCAACAATCTGTCGTCGCCACCATGGAAAAAAGTCTGCTGGATAAGGGTTGGCCACCCTACCACCCCCCAGTCTGCGCATCGCATCTGCCCAACGTCGTTGGGCCGAATTTCGAACCCCATGGAGAGGAACATCCACTCTAGGGCTCAATCCTGGAACATGCTCGAAGAAAAAAGTGCTCAAGATACTGCTGAACCCGAAGTTCCGTATCCTACTTGCCTTGCACTCGCTGAGCTGATGTTTCATGTTGCTCAGTAGGGAAGTGCTCCAGTCATAGATGGTCGGTGTCATGCACTCCACTGCATAGAACATCAATGGCCGAGAGGCCTAATTGAGTGATGCTAAGCCTGCTATCCCGCCCAGCGTCAGTAGTATGGCTTCTAGGCCCAGTACCTGAATAGCCTTGGTGGGAACTTGGCTCCCCACCTTCTCCATCTCTAGGTAGTAGTACACTGCTATGTACTCATCGATAGTCAGCCCATGACTTGGCCCTCCGTGGGCATGAAGGTTCACCATCTCACCTCGTCTGGATAGACCTGTGATAAAGTAGATATCCTCCACCTCAATGGTGAGGGAAATGCCGTCTAGCCGAAAGGACTCTGAGTCCGGATCCCAATAGTCTACAAGCATCTGTAGTAGTCCCGGTTTGGCCCTCAAGCCACCTAGGCACCAAAACTTGTAGAGTCCACATCTTCGTAGTGCTTTTTGAGTCATCCTGTCAGCCCTTACTGCTTCCTCTACATCACCATGCTCGCTTTCTCGCCACTCTAGCACCATCCTGCATGAGAAGTTGACCAAATGTCCATTAGATTCATAGAAATCCTTATGCGGGACGTCATACGCGACTGTTTTCAAAACATCCGTGTATGTACGCGGTTTCTGGTCCCTTTTCCGTGTATAGCCATCCCTATACGCGGAAAAAACATCGATACTCGCATGGGCCGTAGCGCTCATGTAAGTTTGGCCATTAGAAATTCATTTGACCATGAAAAACTATAAAATTTGTATTGAAATGCAAGATGAGAACATGAGTAAGTACCTGGAAGAATCGGTTGTGAATTCCGCCAGCTGGATCTCCTGGAATTTGCAGTTGAATATCAGAGCTCAAATGGGTACAAGTTTCAAATGATTTATATTTTTTACTATTTATAGAAAAATTTTCAAATATTTGAAAATTTTTACCCCCTTTCCTATAGTTTTGACCGTTTCTAACCTTTTTGGACTGTTTCTGACCTAATCTGTGATGTAGATGACCGTTTTCAGCACTGTTTCAGCCTTTGGATTGACCCGTTTGTACTGATCTCAGGTATAACGTCTATACTGGCATATAGGTTAGGTTCACCACCGCTTGCATTTTGCATGACCTTATGACCATGTCACTATATCCTTAGGTACGAACCCACTCTATTATGTCACAGAACCTTCTTGCTGCTATAGAAGTGGCATGATATGAGTGGTAGAGACTCACCTTACATGGGTACCCTAGTTAGCACCTTATTTGCATTTGGTGCCCATGCCGACATTTCCCCCTTTAGGGTGTGGGAGTCCGTTGTATAGTATTTCCATGACATTTAGCAAGAGCCTCATACTCCTCTTGATCTTATGCTGGCCTGTTTCCCCCCGGACTCCCCCTTGTATCAAGTTGTGGATGCATTATCATGAGCTTTCCCTGTCTTATTGAGGTTTATGCCGTCTCCCCTGACATTGCATTTCAGCCATATAGCCCGATCTTGTCTCACGTCTAGCCATGCAGAGCCTTTATTTATATCCTTCGCAGCTTAATTCCCTTTTTACCGGGAGGGGATTTTCCCCCGAGTGTCGATATCCTACACATGTATCCTTGCATTGAGCATAGGTATGGTCCACTGCTTGGAACTAGTTTGTTTGCCTTTATGACACTCGTCTCCTCCTAGTTTGTAACTATAAAGCTAGTTTATTCTTTTTTCAAGCTTTTCAAATAACTGAAAAAGACCAAAAAAAATCAAAAAACCAAAAAGCCAGACAAGAAAATATATTATCTTTGGCAGTTGTCGAGTCGTGTCGCCTTCGAACAGAGCACTGTATATCACATCCATTGGTTGGGTTATAGTTTGACTTTAGGAGCTGTACTCGTTGTCTGAGTTTTATCTCCACCGACTGGTTAAGCTTCCAGTCCCTATGGAGCCTCTATTGATGCCTCCTGTGTCATAGAGATGTACCAGTTTGTATATCGATTCTATGCTGTCTTCATTAAGTCACCATACGCCGTTATGCTCTTGTTCGAAGGAAGTTGAAACCTGAGTCGGCCATTCCTCAGTTATCTTGACTTTGCATGTCGGCCATTCCCGGTACAGTTACTGGTTCGTGCACCTTATGATCGAGTTCTTCCATATTATACAGCCTTGCTGAGTACCTCGTGTTGGATGATGGGGGATGCCCTAATGCCCTCCTTCCAGCAGATTTCATCCCATCGACTTCAGATCATTTATTCTAGGATTGGAGTCTAGAGTCATTTTGAGTGCCTTGAGACTTGCAGTCATCAGTGGCAGGTTCTCTCACCATCAACAGTTTTGGGAATACATCAATGTACCCTGATCGATGGATTCTCTTAAGTGTTTGACCTCAACACATTTATTCACACTTGTTAGTTTGCACTCTAGTACCTTGATTCCCATTTTCATTATTGGTGGGTGATCTCGCGTCTATTAACGGTATACATCAATGACCGGTAATCAGACGATGGACTACTATGTTCGACCTCGACACCTCTATTCGCATAGTAGGAAATGTACTCGTAGCGGTTTGGGTAGAAGACCTTCTAGATTGGTGGCATCCACTATATGCTACCTCCTTGATCGTGCCAGTGTTCATGAGATTTCAGCTCTCGTGATTTGTTCCAGTATATGTCAGACATTTCCAGCCACTATGGAGACCTTGATTTGTTATATATCTTCAGCCTTTGTGGAGATCATTGTACTTTGTATATCTTCATCATGGAGATTCTGATCTATGTATATTGTACGTGGCGATGACCACATATGTTCTATCATGTTTCATGCCTATTCATGGCCATTGTACTCTTATGTATCCGAGACTGCTTGATGTATTTGCAGTTATATGCAGAGTTCTATTATGGTATTATGTTGATTGGGTGGTTGGTCTTCCATTTGGGTACCTTCATCACTTCACTTCTTGGATGGACTTATAATGTATTTTGGCCATCGTATAAGCCCTCTGATCTCATACATTAGGGGGCATCTGTTATAGCGGATTTCACTACACTAGGTGAATCACACATTGTATGGCCTTCCCCTGTCCTGCTGCAGACTCATTATCCCCTGTGGACCATTTGTTGTCTTTTGATGTATCATTGACCATCCCTAAAAACATTAGAAAAATGATATACGCGGCCGTTTCCCCGATAACTGCGTACATACGCGGATATTCCCTCTATAGTCGCGTACATCAGGATGTGTGCATAATCCAAAACTGTTGGAGCATTCCTTGACTTGAATCCGACTCATATGACTCCTGGCCTTCCATATTCCTTGAGATCGCATGGTTTCGACCTTTCAGTATCCATTTGAAAAGCTATATAAGGAACCATTAAGACATTGAAAGCATAAGAGAGAATTGAGAGTATCGAAACTATAGTCCATTGTTGCCAGAACTATACTTGAGTCTGCATCCCTTTGTCCCTTTGGAGCACTGTTGTGTTCTTCCCAAGCTTGCCTTTTGCTAGTAAGCTTGCTATCAGAGTGATGGAGGATTGAGGTGGTGGAGGCCCAAGTGGGGGATTCAGTTTCTCCAGTTTGCAGACGTGCCGTCAGAGGTTGTCACTTGTAATCTCTAATTCATATTAATAGAAATATCTTTTCCTGTCCAATAATGTGCGTTTGAATGAATGTTGCATCCATTGGAATATGTCAAATTCTTATACATTATTGATTATATATGCTAGAATATATCTAACACCATGAAATATAGTATGCTTCTATTGTTTACTTGTTGTTGAGGACGTGCTATAACAATTCAAGCTGAAGACTGGAAAGCTCAACGGGGATCTACTTCAACCGTCCAGAATAAGGTACGAGGTTCAATCCTTTAGTGTTAGATTGTTTTATTTCTATTGCATATTGGGAAAGATTGATTTCTGGAGTCTAGCTGTCTGTCGTGGTACCCCAAGCCATAGGAATTTCTCTCCGTAACATGGTGAGAGGATTCAGTTCCTTCCATGTCAGATATGAGTGCTAGAGATCCAAAGCCATTCTGACGAGCAGGTCAGATGTAAGGGCTGAGCCATTCTGTCATGGTGAGAGGATTTGGTTCCTTCCATGTTAGATATGAGTGTTGACTGCCATTCTGGGAATGAAGGAACCTGGTCAGTTACCAAGAACACTCAGTTAGGTACTGAGAGAGCCATTTTGATGAGCAGGTCAGATGTAAGGGATGAACCATTCTGTTCATGGCTAAAGGGTTTAGTTCCTTCCATGTCAGATGTGAGTGTTGGCCATTCTGTTGAGTAGGACAGATGTAAGGGAAACTGCCACTCTCTGGGAGAGTGGAGGCACCTGGTCCATTACCAGGCAGCTCAGTCAGGGACTGGGGGCCATTCTGACGAGGGTGTAGGATTCAGTTCCTACCAGGTTAGATGTGAGTGCACAAATCTTTCATCACTATGGTAGGATGAGTTCCATCTTGGGTGAGAGTCGTTCATCATTGTGGTAGGATGTGTTTCGGCCTGGGTGAATGTGTGGAAATCTTTCATCACTGTGGTAGGATGAGTTTCGGCCTGGGTGAGAGTCGTTCATCATTGTGGTAGGATTTTTTCTATCCTGGGTGGATGTGTGGAAAGCTTTCATCATTGTGGTAGGATGAGTTCTGGCCTAGGTGAGAGTCATTCATCACTGTGGTAGGATGTGTTCCTGCCTGGATGGATGTGCCCTTCTGACGAGTAGGTCAGATATAAGTGCAGAGCCATTTCACAGATGATAGTTGATGTGCCTATCATGCTGGTGAATGTGAGTGTTAGGCCTTTATGATGTGATTGTAGTTTACTACATGATCAGATGTGAGTGCTGGGCGTGCCTTTCTGACGAGAAGGTCAAATGTAAGTGTTGGGCGAAGACCTACCTGGTGGCTAAGCCTACAACTAGCATGAAAAAGGGCGGGCTCTGTAGAACTTCCTATGACAAGATAGTACACACATGATGATGACCAGAGATGATCCAGATCGAGCTATGATCCAGGTCCAGTTATGATGACTCCGAGAGATCCAGATTGAGTGATGATCTAGATCCAATAGTGATCATCCAGATCGAGTGATGATCCAGATCCAGTCCAGTGATGATGATCTAGATCGAGTGATGATCCAGATCCAGTGATGATGTTCTATGATGATCCAGATCGAGAGATGATCTAGTTGATACAGAGAAGAAGACCTGCGCTGAAAATTGTGTCGAAAGAATACCTTCCTAGTTAAGAGGGAGTGTTGATGTATTTGTAAGTTCGGAATGTATTCTTCTATGTATCTTATATATTGTAACCCGATGTTTATTCCGGGATGTTTCTATTATGTATTTGAGTCATGTTGTCATGCCCCGATGTTCCGATCGGGAAGATTAATAATGTAAAAAAGTCTTGTCAAGTCATTGTGTAAGTCCCCACAGTTTCAAGGCACTAGGGTTATTATACACTAATTAAAATGTAGGCTCTAGTAAGTAATTGTTAGTTGGTCCGACATGATTTAATGCACTTCAAGTGAACGGAAGAATATAAATAGAGAGTGAGAGTCTCTCTATTTATCACTTGTACTACACATCACTCACTCACTCAAGTGAGGCGCATTAGTGAGGAAGGAAATACTGGGACTAGACAGAAGAATAAGACTACTACTGTCGGGAGTGCATCTTACTATTCTTGGGTCTTACATCTTGTGGTGATTCTATCTTGAGGAAGTTGCGGGGTTTTCTCCTTTATGGTTTTCCCGAGGAAAACTCTTTGTCTCTTGTCTCTTGTGATGTGCTTATGTTTTATTGCTATGCTTGTTATTCTCTTAGTGAAAAGATCCTAATATCATAATGCTAGCTTATATGATGAAAAACTAACACCTTTACGTTTTGAAATTAAACTAGTAAATAGGAAATCTAGCTCACTTAATAATCTAGAGTTTGTTTAAATAAATACATCTCTCAGAGAAGACTGAAACTAACATGTAAATGATGAAAGAAAAATCCAGAAAATAATAGAGACCAAATCCTCCAATGGATTAAAAAATGATAAGAATATAGGTGACATTCTATCATTACAAACATGAATAAGATACATATATATTTCCCTAACTAGAGTATCATGTTTGAGTAAGTAGATAACCTAGCTATAGGAGACATATACTAATTATCCATTCAGAATTAAATCTCTTTATTTTAATGAGAAAACCTATGTAAATAATAAGGAAAATAAAGAAACATCATACATGCAAGTTGTTATAATAATCAACCCATAGTTTCCTACATTAGACTAATTTAATCATTTTTGTCTTATTACCTAGATTCCTAGATTCCATTTTATGCTAGTTGCCTTCTACATGTCCTAGAAGTAAACACATGCTAAAAATGAGTCATGGAGCACTTGGTAAACATACTAGAAACCAATTTTAGGATGGCTCCTTTATTCCAGATTCTCTAAAGCGCATATTTTCTTTTTCTGAAAAGCTACCTTGCTTTATAGTTGATTTAAGGCAAAAGGAAAAGCTAGTCTATGTGTAACTGCCTTGTTTTTTGTCCACATAATCCTATCTAATTTTATCCAGATAAAAGCATGTATGATTTGTATTTACATCCCTCTTTATCTTTCCCACTTTACTTAGAAAATTTGTGAGCATCTTCATATATTTGGAAACTGCTTTATGCACCTATGGGGGATTTGACTAAATTTGGTAAGCCTTCTTTTTTACTATTTCAAATGGAATCCTTATGAATTCAAACCTCTCATGTAATTTTATATTACAGAATCCTATTACTTCACAAGGTTTTCTATTGTACACTTACTCAATAGATATTAGTGTTTTTCTCCAATTTCAGTCTCCTTTGGTGTGAAGTTTGCATGTTTGATTAGAAATTTTGTGAGTGTTATTGTTCTATCTCTTGGGTTCAATTTCCACATGGTATCAAAGTCTTTGTAGATCGATTTCTCTCCTTCCAAATTTTTATTGTAGGTTCGACATCATTGAATGGGAGTGCATTCTGCTAACTAGATGGCACAACTACTGAGCTATGGACCAATCTCACAAGATCATCTTGACTCCATTCAATTTATTTGAGTGGAAAGATGAGATGGAGATATTGTTGAGAGAGAAGGGTCTCTATAGGTTGAATATGGAAACTGACTCAGATCCCAATGCAGCTGTAGAGAATTTAAATGGCACAAGAAGAGGGATGAGGCCTATGGTCTTTTGTGTCTGAGCATTTCAAGAGACCTCATCTTCAATTTTGCTGGATTGAAATCAACTAATGAAGTGTGGGAGAATCTTGAAGATATTTTTTGAAATACATATGATATGATAGGACATCAAATCAAGAATGAGCTGACCTCCTTGAGTCCCAGTATCTTTGACTCATTGCAACTTTACTTTTCCAAGTTTAAGGGCCTTATTTTACAGCTGAAACAGTGTGGGATCGAAAAGAAGGAAGAGAAAATAGTCTTCCTCATAATCTCTAATATTGGTCCTTACTATTCAGTGTTTTTTTCGACCTTCCATGCCACTAAGTTGACGGCACGATCCTGAAAGATGCTTAATCTTGCATAGTTCATGGAATCCCTCACACAGGAGCAAGATAAGTTGGTGATGATGGGCACCATCAAACCTTCCAAAGACCAAGCTTTGGTTGCTGGAGATTCAAGGGTGGATTCAAAAAGAAAGAAAAAATCTAAAAATCCACCTGATCAAAAGAGATACAAGTCAAAGTCTCAAGAGGAGACTCAAATCTCCAAGAATAATTCTCAGAAGAAGAAGAATAAAGGAGAAATGAGCAATTGCACATACTATAGTAAGGGATATCATCCTGGGAGCTCTTGTATGAAGAATAAAATTGACATGTTGACCCAAATCCTGGAGAAGAATAACATCTCCCTTCCTGATTTCTCAAAGAAGAAGGAAGGGGGATCAAATTCAGAATATATAGAGAGAGAGAGTACATGCCTTGGTTGCTGGCACATCAAGCTCACCTAGCTTCATCATAGACTTTGGAGCTTCTACACATTTGGTTTCAACAAAAGAGACATTCTCTCCTCTTGACATGTCGAAAGGTCCACCAATAGTTTTGGGAGATGAGTCTCTCACTGACAGTTTTGGGAAGGGTTGGAATAATCTTGACCATGGTAGTTTCAATAATGTGTTGTATGTTCCAGGTCTTGCCTCTAATCTCTTGTCATTGTATCAGATGACTCATATTGGGTATCCAATGAAGGTCATATTCTCCCCTAATTATGTTGAAATCACTGATATTTACAATGGTAAAGTCATAGTAAAAGGTGTTGTTGATCACACTTCAAAGGTATACAAGTTTTCTCATTTTCTACCCTACTCAAACCCCTTTGCTCTTTTGATTCATGATAATGAAGAAAACAAGATTTGGAATGAAATATTTGGCCATATTAACTACAAGTATCTTTCTGATTTGAGTGAAAAAGATATGGTCATAGGGTTACCAAAGATCAAGTTTTCTAAGGGGGTATGTCAAGGTTGTATCCTATGAAAACACCCAGAGCACAAGTATGAGAAAGCTAGTCATGAGAGAACCTTTGCACCTCTTGAGTTGATCCATAGTGACATTTCTGGTCCATTCCCTCATATGTCCATGAGTCAAGCCAAATATGCACTCACCTTCATAGATGACTTTTTCTAGGTATTGTTGGGTTTACTTCCTAAAGCATAAGTTTGAGGTTTTTGACCTCTTCAAAGTCTTTAGACCCTTGGTTGAAAACCAGTCTGGGAGGAAACTTAAGATCCTCATATCTAAAAATGGTGGTGAGTATGTCAAGTCTAAGTTTATTAAGTATTTCAAAGATGCAGGTATTCAGATGCATCATTCGATCCCTTACACACCACAACAAAATGGTGTTGGTGAGATAAATAACAGGTCACTGAAGGATATGGCAACCTGTATGATGGAGGCTAAGAATTTTCCACCAAAGTTTTTGGATGAGGCTATAAACTATGCATCCTACATCTAGGATAGGGTGCCTCATAAACAACTTTATGGTATGACTCCTTTCGAAGCTTGGAGTGGGCACAATCCAGATGTGACCCATTTCAGGATTTTTGGCTCAAATGCATGGGCTAGAATTCCAACTGAAAAGAGGAATGCTTTGCAACCCCAAACCCAAGACTACCTATTTGTTGGGTGTTCTAAAGATTCAAAAGGGTACAAGCTGATCAACTTGAGCACTAACAAATCTTTCATTGAAATAAGTGTTCGGTTCTAAGAAGATCCTTTAGCAGCAGTTGAAGTTGGACAGTCCTATTCAACATCAGAACCATTAATCGTAATTGAAGAGGCTAATAAGTTTTTTTATTCTGATATGTCTGATAATGATGATTTGATTACAGATCCTACTAGTCCTACAATACCAAAATGGGAAGCAAATACCATTCATGTAGATGGGGAACTAGCTAGAAATCCTAATGACTCGAGGAGGACTAGATCTCAATTTGAGAGTGTCCTTTGTGTGAAACATCCTCTATTTGCTCAGGAGTGCTATCTGATGGTTGAATAAGATCCATAGACATATGAAGATGCATCACATGATCCAATATGGAAAACAGCCATGAAAGAAGAATTCAGCTCGCTCCAGAAGAACAACACTTGGG
This sequence comes from Pseudotsuga menziesii, assembly GCA_001517045.1. Classification (NCBI taxonomy): domain Eukaryota; kingdom Viridiplantae; phylum Streptophyta; class Pinopsida; order Pinales; family Pinaceae; genus Pseudotsuga; species Pseudotsuga menziesii. The sequence continues at coordinate 38,897 of LPNX010518961.1, forward strand.
AACTGGTTGATATTCGCCCAGGGAGGAAACTAGTTCAATGTAAGTGGGTTTTCAAGACCAAGTTTTATGCTGATGGTTCACCTTTGAAATATAAGGCAATATTGGTATCCTATGGATACTCACAAGTACATGGTATTGACTACAATGAAACCTTTGCACCGGTGGAAAAGATGGACTCCATAAGTCTATCTCTATCCATTGGAGCTTCGAAGCAGTGGGAACTACATCACATGGATGTGAAGTGTGATTTTCTAAATGGATATCTCACTAAAGAGATTTACATGCATCAGCCTAAAGGTTTTGTTTCTAAACCATCCTTAGTGTGCCGGTTAAATAAATCATTGTATGGGATCAAGTAAGCCCCTAGGGCTTGGTATGCCAAGATTGATGGATCTCTGCTGTCACTGAGTTCTGTTCGATGCAAGTATGATCCTAATGTCTATTTGAAGATGATTCATGGTTATTTGATGATTATTTTCTTGTATTTGGACAACCTACTGATTACAGGAAGTTCAAAGCAAGAGATTTCCTCCTTGAAAGATGCAATGAACCATGCATTTTCTATGACATATTTGGGATTGTTGAGCCAATTCTTGGGTCTCGAAATTGCTCAATCCCAACATGGAATCAAAGTACATCATTCCAAGTATGCTTCATATTTTCTCATCAATATCAACATGAAATATTGCAATCCAAGCAAGACTCCCTTCCTTTCAGGAGCTAATCTTGAAGAATCAGGTTCTTCTCCTATGGTAAATAATACACTATATACGCAGTTGATTGGGTGTTTGGTTTATCTTACACACACTCGACCTACTTTATCTTATGCAGTTAGTGTGGCTTTGAGATCAGCCTCATGAGATCCATGGGAGAGAATCCAGGAGGAGCCTAAACTTTGTTCAAGGAACAAGAACTCATGGGATCTTCTACAAAGAAAAATATAATCATGATTTGATTGGATTTATTGACAATGATTGGGCAGGTGACAACATAAATCAAAATTATACATCAAGATATCTGCTTATGCTTGCAGAAGGACCAATCAGCTATTCAAGCAAGAAGCAGAGTGCCATAGAACTCTCATCTACAAAGGCAGAGTATAGAGGAGTTGTAAATGCAATAACTCAATGTTTGTGGTTGCAGGGGATACTTGGATAATGTCACTTCAAATTAGAGTTTTCAACTATTATCTACTATTATAATCAGAGCACCATTTGAATTTGCAATTATCAAGTTCATAAACAACAAACCAAGCACACTGAGATCCATATACACTACATCAGACAGCTTGTGCATGATGGTACCATTGTTCTACTCTTCTGTGCATCTTCAGAACAAGTAGAAGACATCTTCACCAAAGTTTTTTGTGAGAAGACCTTTAGCAATCTCAAATCACTGCTACAGATTGCTAATCATGCTCTGAATCATTATTGATGACAATATTTCCAAATTTTGTTTTTCATGTCCATGTTTAAGGGAGGATTTTTCCACTCAGTTTTTGCCTCTTTCCTTAGTTGTATGGACAAGCAGTATGTAAAGGGTGGGTGACTAAGCCTTGTTTCTAGGCCCTATAGTTTTATTATATTTACTCATAAATTCAGGATTAAGGGGGGGTGTTAGAATAATCAACCCATAGTTACCTGCATTAGACATTAATTTAATCATTTTTGTCTTATTACTTAGATTCCTAGATTCCATTCTATGCTAGTTGTCTTCTACATGTCCTAGAAGTCAACACATGATAAAAATAAGTCACGGAGCACTTGTGAAACATATTTGAAACCAATTTTAGCATGTCTTCTTTATTCCAGATTCTCTAAAGCACATATCTGTTTTTTTTGAAAAGCTGCCTTGCTTTATAGCTGATTTAAGGAAAAAGGAAAAGCTAGTCTAGGTGTAACTGCCTTGTTTTTTTCCCACATGATACTCCCTCCATTTCTCCAAATAAAATCATGTATGAGTTTTCTTTCCATCCCTCTTTATCTTTCCCACTTGACTTATCAAATTCCTGAGCATCTTCATAGATTTGGAAATTGCTTTATGCACCTATGGGGGATTTGACTAGATTTGGTAAGCCTTCTTTTTGACTATTTCTAATGGTATCCTTTTTCATTCAAACCTCTCATGTAATTATATATTACAGTATCCTATTAATTCACAATTTTTCCTATTGTACACTTACTCAATACAAATTAGTGTTTTGGTCCAATTTCAGCCTCCTTTGGTGTGAATTTTATATGTTTGATTAGAAATTTTGTGAGTGTTATTGTTCTATATACTAGGTTCAATTTCCACACTAAGAATCCCATACTCAACACTAAGAAGCATGGATTTACAAAATTAGTGCAATTCTAGATCTCCTCCCTCAACACTAATGCTATGATGTATTTGTAGGATACACCTAGTGGTACGATGGCCAAGGATCCGATGTTCTAGATATTATGATAAACCTGGACTTGGAATTCTCTAGATATTATGCCCAACACTTCCAATTATTATATTTTCATGTGCTTGAGAACTTCCTACTCAACACAAATGTTTCATAACTCATCTGCTCCAGAGCCTCTCACTCAACAAAAAAATTAAACACATGTTTTCCAGAGCTTCTCGCTCAACACAAAACATCAAATACGTATGTGCTCCAGAGCTTCTTATTCAATACAAAACATCAAATACTCATGTGCTCTAGATATTATTTCTCAATAGAAAACATCAAATCAATTATGTTCTCCAAGGTCCAGGCCCAACACATGAAATCATATGTATATCACCTATGAAATTGGCTTACGCCCAATATATCAAATAAAACAACAGGTTCATCTCCAGTGGGGTCTTATGGCCAATATACAAAATAAAACATCAAAGAAACATCATAAACAATGGTACTTATTCCCATAAGTGCTAGGTCCAAAAATTCAGGATATTACATCCCTCCTCGCTTAGAACAACATCGTCCTTGGTGTTCCAGGGACTCGGAATGAAATCATGAAACAAGGTGGGGTAAGCCTTTCTCATGGTGGCTTCATTCTCCCAAGTATCATCATCTACCTCGAAGTGATTTTATTACACTTTCAATTGGAATATTGTGTGCTTCCTGAGATGCACCACTCTCTTGTCCAGTACATGAAGAGGTTCAGGTGAAAACTCCCCTTCAAGTTCCACCTATAACAAGGACCAATCAATCACATGTTTTGTATTATAAACATATTTCTTTAATAAGGATGTGTGGAAAACATTATGAACTCTTATGTGAGCAGGTAAATATAGTTCATATTCCATTTTCCCGCTCTTGGTCAGTATCTCAATGGGTCCAAAAAATCTAGGTACTAACTTACCACACCTTCCCTAGCTCAATGAGCTTCTTTTTTCTTTTACATTCAAGTAAACATGGTCACCTATCTGATAATATTTATCCTTTATTTTATTATCTGCATAACTCTTATGGTGGTCATGTTATTCTTTAAGGTTAAGCTTGTTATAATAATCAATCCGTAGTTACCTACCTTAGACATTAATTAAATCATTTTTGTCTTATTACCTAGTCTCCTAGATTCCACTCTATGCTAGTTGCCTTCTACATGTCCTATAAGTCAACACATGCCAAAAATGAGTCATGAAGCGCTTGGGAAACTTCCTGGAAACCCATTTTAACATGTCTTGTTTATTCCAGATCCTCCAAAGTGCATATCTACTTTTTTTGAAAAGATGCATGTTTTATTGAGAATTAAGGAAAAAGGAAAAGCTAGACTAGGTGTAGTTGACTTGTTTTTTTCCCACATCCTCCTCCCTCATTTTCTCCTAATAAAAGAATGTATGAGTTGTCCTTCCATCCCTCATTATATTTCCTACTTGACTTAGCCAATTCGTGAGCATCTTGGTGGATTTGGAAACTACTTTATGCACCTATGGGGGATTTGACTATATTTAGTAAGCCTACTTTTTGACCTTTTTGAATGGTATCCTTATGCATTCAAATCTCTCATGTAATTATATATTGTAGTAGCCTATTAAGTCACAAGTTTGGCTAGTGTACACTTAATCAATACAGATTAGTGTTATGCTCCAATTCCAGTCTCCTTTCATGTCAATTTTGCATGTTTGATTAGCAATTTTGTGAGTGTAATTGTTCTATCTCTTGGGTTAAATTTCCACATGGTATCAGAGCCTTTGTATATCAATTTTACTCCTTCCATATTTCTATTTTAGTTTTGACATCTTGACTGGGAGCATATTCTGTTGACTGAAGGGCACAGTTTCTGGGCTCTAGACTAATCTCCGAAGATCATCTTGACTCCATTCAATTTCTTTGAGTGGAAAGCTGAGGTGGAGATATTGTTGAGAGAGAAATATCTCTACAAGGTTACTATGGCAACTAAGGAAAATCCCGATGCAGTTGCAGAGAAAATCAAATGGCACAACAGGAGGGATGAGGCCTATGGTCTTTTGCGTCTAAGCATTTCAAGAGACCTCCTCTTCCATATTGATGGATTGAAATCACCTAATTAAGTGTGGGAGAAGCTTGTAGATATTTTTGGTAAGACATATGAGATGAGAGGACATTAAATAGAGAATGAGCTGATCTCCTTGAGTGCCAGTAGCTTCGAATCCCTGCAACTCTATTTTTCCAAGTTTAAAGCCCTTGTTTTGCAGCTAAAACAGTTTGGGATTGAAAAGAAGGAAGAGGAACTAGTTTTGGCTATACTCTTGAAGCTTGTCCCTAACTATTTAGTTTTTTTTTCAACCTTCCATGCCACAAAGTTGACAGCTCGATCCCAGAAGATGCCTAAGCTTGTAGAGTTCATGTAATCCCTCACACAGGAACAAGATAAGTTGGTGATGATGGGCACCATCAAACCTTCCAAAGACCAAGATTTGGTTGCTGGAGATTCAAGGGTGGATTCAAAAAAGAAAGAAAAAAGATAAAAATCCACCTGAGCAAAAGAGAGACAAGAACAAGTCTCAATAGGATCCCCAAGGTTCCAAGAAGAACTTCCAAAAGAAGAATAACAAAGGAGAAATGAGCAAGTGTGCATACTGCAGTAATGGCTACGATCTTGAGAGCTCTTGTATGAAGAATCAAATTGACATGTTGACCCAAATCTTGGAGAAGAATAACATCTCCCTTCCTAATTGCTCAAAGAAGAGGGAAGGAGGATCAAATTTAGAGGATAGAGAGAGAGTACATGCCTTGGTTGCTGGCACATCAAGCTCACCTAGCTTCATCATAGACTCTGATGCTTCTAGACATATGGTTTTGACAAAATAGGCATTCTCCTCTCTTGACATGTCGAAAGGTCCACCAATAGTTTTGGGAGATGACTCTATCACTGATAGTTTGGGGAAAGGAAGGATTGATATTAACCATGTTAAATTCAATAATGTGTTGTATGTTCTAGGTCTTGCCTCTAATCTCTTGTTACTGTATCAAATGACTCACACTAGGTCTCCAAAGAAGGTCTTCTTCTCCCCTGATGATGTTTAAATCACTGAGATTTTGAAAGGTAAAGTCATAGAAAAAGGTGTTGTTGATCACACTTCGAAGGTATACATGTTTTCACATTTTCTACCCTACTCAAACCCCTCTACTCTTCTGATTCATGATAATGAAGCAAGCAAGATTTTCCATGAAATATTTGGCCATATTAAATACAAGTATCTTTATGATTTGAGTGAAAAAGATATGGTCATAGGGTTACCAAAGATCAAGTTTTCCAAGGGAGTCTGTCAAGGTTGTATCCTAGGAAAACACCCAGAGCACAAATTTGAGAGAGCTAGTCATGAGAAAACCTCTGCACCTCTTGAGTTGATCCACAGTGAAATTGTTGGTTCATTTCCTCATATGTCCATGAGTCAAGCCAAATATGAACTGACCTTCATAGATGACTTTTCTAGGTATTGTTGGGTTTACTTCCTAAAGCATAAGTTTGATGTTTTGGACCTATTCAAAGTCTTTAAAGCCTTGGTTGAAAACCAGTCTGGGAGGAAACTCAATATCCTCAGATTTGACAATGGTGGTGAGTATGTCAAGTCCAAGTTCATTAAGTATTGTAAATATACAGATATTCAGATGCAGCATTCGATCCCTTACACACCACAGAAAAATCGTGTTGCTGAGAGAAAGAACAGGTCACTGAAGGAGATGGCGACTTACATGATGGAGGCTAAGACTTTGCCACCAAAATTTTGGGCCGAGGCTATAAACTATGCATCCTACATCCATAATAGGGTTCCTCATAAGCAATTTTATGGTATGACTCCTTTCGAATCTTGGAGTGGGCACAGGCCATATGTGACCCATTTCAGGATTTTTGGCCCAAAGGCTTGGGCCAGAATTCCAACTGAAAAGAGAAAGGATTCGTAGCCTCAAAGCCAACAGTGCCTATTTGTTGGGTATTCTAAAGATTCAAAAGGGTACAAGCTTATCAACTTCAGCACTAACAAAGATTTCATTCAAAGAAGTGTTCAGTTCCAAGAAGAGCCTTTATTAGCACTTGAAGTTCGAGGGTCTTCTTCACCACCATATCCATTGATTGTAAGTGGAGAGACTAATGAGTTTGTTGATTCTGATATGTCTGATAATTATGATTTGATTGCAGATCCTGATAGTCCTACAAGACCAAAATTGGCAGCAAATACCATTCATGTAGCTGGGGAACTAGCAGGAAATCCTAGTGACACTCGGAGGACTAGATCTCAATTTGAGAGTGCCCATTGTATGAAAGATCATTTATTTGTTGAGAAGTGCTATCTGATGGTTGAATCATATCCCCAAAAATATGAATATGCATCACATGATCCAAGATGGAAAACTGGCATGAAAGAAGAATTCAACTTGCTCCAAAAGAACAACACCTAGGAACTGGTTGATCTTCCCCCAGGGAGGAAGCTAGTTCAATGTAAGTGGGTTTTCAAGACTAAGTTTGATATTGATGGTTCACCTTTGAAATATAAGGAAATATTGGTATCCAAGGGCTACTCACAACTACATGGTATTGACTACAATGAAACCTTTGCACCAATGGCAAAGATGGACTCCATAAGGCTAGCTTTATCCATTGCAACTTCGAAGTAGTGGGAGGTACATCACATAGATATGAAGTGTGATTTCCTAAATGGAGATCTCACTGAAGAGATTTACATGCAGAAACCTGAAGGGTTTGTTTCTAATACATCTTTAGTGTGTAGGTTAAAGAAATCATTATATGGGCTCAAGCAAGCCCCTAGGGCTTGGTATGCAAAGATTGATGGCTTTCTATTGTCATTGAGTTTTGTTCGATGAAAGTATCATCCTAATGTATATTTTAAGCTGATCCATGGTTCTTTGATGATTATTGTACTGTATGTGGATGACCTTCTGATTACAGGGAGTTCAAAGAAAGAGATTTCCTCTTTGAAGGATGCAATGAACCATGCATTTTCTATGATAGATTTGGGATTTTTGGGACAATTTTTGGGTGTCGAAATTGCTCAATCCTCCCTTCCTTTTAGGAGTTAAACTTGAAGAAGTAGGTTCTTCTCCTATGGTAAATAATACAATGTATAGGCAGTTCATTGGGTGTTTTCTTTATCTTACACACACTTGACCTGATATATCTTATGCAGTTAGTGTGGCTTCAAGATACATGGATCAGCCTCATGAGATCCACTGGAGAGCAGCCAAAAGGATCCTAAACTTTGTTCAAGGAACAAGAACTCATGGGATCTTCTACAAATCAAAATTTGATCTTGATTTGATTGGATTTACTGACAATGATTGGGTAGGTGACAACACAGATCGAAAGTCAACATCAGGATAGGTGTTCATGCTTACATAAGGACCAATCAACTGGTCAACCAAGGAGCAGAGTGCCATATCACTCTCATCTACAAAAGTAGAGTATAGAGGAGTTGTAAATGCATCAACTCAATGTTTGTGGTTGCAGGGAATAGTTGTAGAATGTGGCTTTGAATCAAAGTTTTCAACTATTATCTACTGTGATAATCAGAGCAACATTCAACTCTACAATGATCCATTTCAGAGATAGTGAACCAGGCACATTGAGATCCATATGCACTACATCAGACATCTTGTCCATGATGGCACCATTCATCTACTCTTCTGTGCATCTTCAGAACAAGTAGAAGACATCTTCACCAATGTTTTTTGTGAGAAGACATTCAACAATCTCAAATCACTGTTGGGTAATGCTGATCATGCTGTGAAGCATGATTGATGACTAGATTTCCAGATTTTGTTTTTCTGTCCATGTTTAAGGGACTATTTTCCCACTGGGTTTTTGCCTCTTTCCTTGGTTGTATGGACAAGAATTATGTAAAGGGTGACTAAGCCTTGTTTATAGGCCGTGTAGTTTTTTTATATTTACTCATAAAGTCAGGATTGGGGGGGTGTTAGAATAATCAACCCATAGTTACCTACCTTAGACATTAATTAAATCATTTTTGTCTTATTACCTAGTCTTGTAGATTCCACTCTATGCTAGTTGCCTTCTACATGTCCTAGAAGTCAACACATGCCAAAAATGACTTATGGAGCACTTGGGAAACTTCCTGGAAACCCATTTTAGCATGTCTTCTTTATTCCAAGTCCTCCAAAGAGCATATCTACTTTTTCTGAAAAGCTGCTTGTTTTATTAAGAATTAAGGCAAAAGGAAAAGCTAGACTAGGTGTAGTTGACTTATTTTTTTCCCACATCCTCCTCCCTCATTTTCTCCTAATAAAAGAATGTATGAGTTGTCTTTCCATCTCTCATTATATTTCGTACTTGACTTAGCCAATTCGTGAGCATCTTGGTGGATTTGGAAACTGCTCACCTATGGGGGATTTGACTAGATTTAGTAAGCCTACTTTTTGACCTTTTCGAATGGCATCCTTATGCATTCGAATATCTCATGTAATTATATATTGCAGAAACCTATTACTTCACAAGGTTGGAGATTGTACACTTATTCAATACAGATTAGTGTTATGCTCCAATTTCAGTCTCCTTTGGCGTTAATTTTGCATGTTTGATTAGAAATTTTGTGAGTGTAATTGTTCTATCTCTTGGGTTGAATTTCCACAAAGCTGGAACTTGGTAACTAATTTTTCCAAGTCCTTTCGTAATTCAGGCCCTAACATGAGTTGATCTACTAGGCTATCCCAAGTAACTGGTGTTCTACACTTACGTCCATAGAGTACCTTAGAGGGACTCATCTTGGAGGTATGGTATCCGTTGTTATATGAAAAATATGCAAGACGCAGGTAATCTTCCCAATTAGTGGTTTTTTTCATGACATACATCCTAAGCATGCCCTCTACAATCTAGTATACCCATTCTTCCTTCCCGTCAATCTATGGGTGGTAAGAAGTACTAAATTTCAAGTGTGTCTCTAATATGGAGAATAAGGATCCCAAAAAGTTCCTCGTAAACTTCGTATCTTGATATGAGATGATTTCCTTGGGTATCCAAAGAAATCTAAATATTTGCTTTAAGAAGAGGTTGGCAATGTGTACCATCTTGTAGGTCGACTTCGCTGGAATGAAGTGTGCTGCTTTTGAAAACTTGTCAACTACTAAAAAGATAGTCATTTTTCTTCTTATTCTTTGGTAGAACCATGATAAAATATATACTAATGACCTCCCACTTCCATTCTGAAATGGGTAATGGCTACAAAAACCCTGAAGTATGGTGGTGCTCAGCTTTGACTAGCTGACATTCTTGAGATTTTGCGATAAAACCCATCTTCATTTGTGCATTATTGAATCAATTGTCTCAATTTTTGTCCAAACTATATGCATAAAATAACTTAGAAACAACAATACAAAGTTACATCAAGATATTTAGTAAGTGTGATAGTTGTTCTAATAAATCATTTGTGAGTACAGACCACACAACCCACACATTAGAAAAATCTATATATGAAATAATCCAACCATAACTCTCTAACAAAAATATAATCTCTTAGATATGCATGGATAAAAAATATTTGTGAACCCTAGCAACTAATTGTGGAAACAATAAAGAGAAGAAACCAATGCATAGTAAACCAAACTATAAAACAATTTCTAGGTGTTAGGGTACACAGGGTACTCCCAAAAGACCGAACACCAAGAACAACGGCTTCACACAAACAGATCACAGATCAATACACCAATGTTTGTCACGTGGTTAAAACCCTCGAGAGGGAAACAATCCACGGCCCCGGCTAAATAGATACTCGGAGCAATATATTATGCAAAAGAAAGAAAGTTACATGAGCTTCTCATAATCGATCAACTAGCCAAGGACCCTCTATGCTCTTTAAATAGAGATCATAGACCA
>LPNX010518962.1:0-92296 GCA_001517045.1 Pseudotsuga menziesii
GTAAGCGTCGATACAGCGACGGCAAGTTCATTTTGCTTCCGATTTCACACCAAAAAGTATGTAACGTGGAAAACCTCCGTGGAAAAACCCGCGCTTTTGTATTAGTGTATGAATAAGGTGAAACATGTTAATATCCCTTTAGCTTCTCATTTTAATCTTTCTTCAGGTTTGAGTCCTAATAGTGAAGAAGAAAAGTAGTATATGCCTCATGTACCATATGCTAAAACAGTAGGAAGTTTGATGTATGCAATGATAACTACAAGACCTGATATTTCACATGCAGTTGGTGTTGTCAGTAGATACATGGAAAACACAAGAAAAGAACTTTGGGTAGCAGTGAAATGGGTGCTTCGGTATATTAGAGGCACAAGAAACTATTGTATCACTTTTGATGGTTGCAATGATGAATTCTATGGTTATGTTGATTCTGATTTGGCAGGTGACTTTGACAAGAGGAGGTCCACGTCAGGTTATGTCTTTACTCTTGCAGGTGGAGCTATTACCTAGATTTCAAAGCTTTAGAATATTGTTTCTTTATCCACTACATAGGCATAATATATAGCTGCTTCACATGCTTGCAAAGAGGAAATTTGGTTAAAAGGTTTGCTAGGTGAATTAGGAAAGGTTCAAAACACTATAAAAATTTTCTGTGATAGTCAAAGTGCTATCCATTTGGCTAAAAATCCAGCTTATCATAGTAAGAAAAAACATATTCCTGTAAAATACCATTTTGTTAGACACATTGTTGATGAAGGCCGAGTGGTTCTTGAAAAGGTCCACACTTAAAAGAATAGTGTAGACATGTTCACGAAGCCAGTTACTTTATAAAAGGTATGGTGGTGCTTAGCTTATCTAGGTTTGTAGGAAAGGTGATGAATAGAGAAATGAGCAATGGTATCAGGTAAAGTGCTGTCAAGGTGGAGATTATTGGAAACTGGTGACAATCGGCTCTTTCGGTGACTATGTAATTGTTTAACCTAGTAACTAAGTTTATACAGTTATGATTAACCGTGTAAGAAATGCATACATTTCTTGTATTCTCAGAGAGAGGGAGGAGAGCTATTGTAATATTAATTTATTGAATAATAGAGGATCACTACCATTGCTCAGTGGATGTTTCCCTCTAGAGGGTTTTTCCACATAAAAATATGTCTAAAATCTCTATGTACATTCATGTGTGTCTTTATTTATTTTGTTGTTTTAATTTCTTCCGCTGCATATTTACATTCTGTGGCTGTTTGGTTCAAAAATATCATAATATATCAATCAAAATTTAGATACTATGTGATGGATCCTAAGAACGCCACTAAAATTCTTATTCCAAACTTAGAAAACTAACAAATTTCATTCCAATAAGTTTAGAGTAGTGTAGCTAATATAATTAAGAGAGTATGTGCAGACTAAGAACTATGTTGTGGATGCGTAGATCACAGCGTTCAACAACAACAATGGTGGAGTACTGCATTCAAAATTCAGAGTGCACAACTGTTGGAGTAAAAAAAATAACAAGGTGAGTGCATGAAGTTGGTGGACCTTTTAGATGCAACTACAATTTTAGAAATCTAATTATGTTCATGCCATAACTTTTTCTTTTCTTGGCCATGTTATAAAAAAATATATGTTGCACTACTAGACACTCACCTCTACACACTATAAAAAATCCAATCCATCATCACAACATTAAGACCTTGAAAAGTTGCACTAAGACATTTCTTCCATTTTCTGAAGAAGCCTGTTCTTAACCACTTGTTACACTATGCTACAAACAATAATTTTTGATGAAATCTTAAACATAAATAGAACTTTTTATGCAGATTCTAATTATGTAATTTCTATTTCAAAATATTATATTTTTCTATTTTTTTTCAATTTCTATTGTGGTCTAACTCTTTGACTCAAAAACACATTGTTAGTGTTTTTTCCATTAATTTTTCAACTCTTGACAGTTTTAAAAAAAAATTGTCTGGTGCACTAGAAGACATTGACATATACATTATATAAAAAACCTCATTTCATGATTATTGCATTAAGACATTCAAAGGATGCACCCACAAAAGACACTACAACAAATCCCAGAATTAGCATCCCATTTAGCGTCCCTTTTTAGTGTAAATTTTTTTTACATTGAGTGGTCAAACTAGACGCTAAATGGGACACGTAACAGACAAAACTTAAAGCGTCCCAAAAAATGTCTTTTTTTGCTTCCTAGATAGCATCCTTTATGACGTCCAAAATAACTTCTATTTTTTTCTTCCAGAATAGCGTGCAACTTTGCTTCCTAAACAACATCGAGGTTTGCTTCCTAAACAACATCGAGGTTTGCTTCCTAAATAACATCGTGTTTTGCTTCCTAGTGAGTGACCGCTTTTTCTTCTTAAATGACATCTCTGTTAGCGCCATATTTGCATCCTTAATAGCACCATGTTAGCATCCAAACTAGCATCCAATATTGCATCCATTTTTGCTACCACTTTGGCATCCCATTTTGCACCATGTTTTACTTCCAAATATGTTCCAATTTTCGCTTCCAAATTTGCACAAATTTTTTCTTCCTTTTTTAGATAATGTTTTGCTACCAAAATGACGCCAAATATTTCTTCTATTGTTGCACCATATTTTGCTTCCTATGTAGTGCCATGTTTTGCATCCAAAGTAATGTCTTATTTTGCTACCATATCAATGCCATATTTGGCTTCATCATTAGTGCCACGTGTTGCATATTTTTTAATGCCTAGTTTTGTGTCTTATTTTGCTACCATATAAATGCCACATTTGGCTTCATCATTAGCGCCATGTGTTGCATCATTTTTAATGCCTAGTTTCGTATCTCTCATTTTTTTATCACTAATTTAGTTGTTTTTAGTAGTTTTATATATGAATTTTGGTCATTTTGTTTGGCCACTTATCTCTAATTGTTTGGTCACTTATCTCTTATTTTTTTCTTACTAATTTAGTTTTTTTAACCAATATTATAATATCATTAGGGCATGGAGGAATCGAACCACCAACCTCCTACTTGTAAGGAAGATGCTCTTCCATTGAGCTAGCGCCCTTTAAGAATTTGAGAACCTAACATACAAAGTCCTCTATAATGGTAAAAAGGATCAATACAAAACTTTGAGTATCTAATGGCCGGAAAAGGATAATATATTGTATAAATTCACAATATATGATCAAGCAGGTTATGAAATCCATAAAAATTTTCTAGGAATTTTGAACAAAACTCAAGAAATTGGCTTAATGGGATTGCAAAAATCACTATTCCCTAGCAACTGTAAGTGTAGCACTATATGAGACCTATCAACGAGAGTTATCTTAGTGTGGATGCCAAGGATATAGTAGATAGGCATGATCATCCTAGATCCATGTATAAGTGGAGCAATAAGGAGAATCAAAAGATGATGATCAACCGAATAGTTGGTGCTTCACATGGATCCTATCCACCATGGGATGAGCAAAGTTATTTCTTCCATCAAGCTAATGAGTATCAACAAGGACAAATGGTTAGGATATATTGTGATTCCAATTCATAATGTTTATTCGCTTCCCAAGGTGATGTTGCAGTGCTTGCATTGGCCCAGATCTACATGATCCCCAACAACATTGGATATAAGCATATTCATGAGGCCATAGAGTATAGGATGAGGATGTCTTTTCTCACCAATATGAAAATCGATACGAACAAGCTAATTAACACACTATGTGTATGTTACAACACACTAGACACAATTTGTATGTTACAATATAGCATGTTTGGCCATCAAAAAGTGATTCTGGGCATTTCAAAGAGTCATTAAGAAGTATGTTGGGTGGTATCTCTTTGAAGCAACAACACTAAGCACTAGTTCCTGGCAAGGAACATCCACATAACAAGCATCATAAACAACATTAAAAGTAAATATGAGCACATACAATTGTCCTACGTTGTTCAAGGCACTTTTAAGATCATTACAATTGTAAGCATGCCTTTGAGAATCGTAAGCAAGCCAAATAAAATTATGAGATCATCATCAACAAGTATAATAAAGGTTATTGCATGGGTGAAGCAAAAATATTCTAGGGCATCCTTTTGCAACAAACAACAGTACACATGTGCATTAAATGTGTCAAATATCTTGGATGAGAGATTTTATAGTGCTTTCTTGGAGTATCTCAAAGCACAGTGGATGCCTGAAAATAGAGATTTGGGGCAATTTGAACAACAGTAAAGTATTTTTGGGTGTATTCTAAACAATTTTATCATCAAAAAAATACTTCAGAACTATGAATAATGGATCATAAGGGAATCTGATAAAAATCATGTTCAGGTTGTCAGCAACCATTTATACATTTTTATCAATTGGATTTCCTTTCACCAGATTTCATAGCAAATTACTATGTCCATGGAATTAAAAAATGGAATGGAGAGTTAAAAACCTATAGCATACCATCTTGGAGGTCCTCACTTTAGGCACAAGTTTCTTCATCAAGCAACAAGTTGGTCCCTTTGTAGAAGTAGGTTTGGGTACTGAAACGCCCTAAAGAATAAACTATGGATTAATTACAATAAGAGTTGACCATTTATTAATAACTAATATCATACTAAGAGTTGACCATTTATTAATTACAATCACCTAAAAAATAGAAAACAAAAAAAATCTAGCATAGATCCATATTAAACCTGGATCGTTTAAGTAACAAGAGTTTTACAGCTGTCGAGCCCTGTCTAGGGCCTTCTCAAAAAATTCTAGCTCTGTTTATGTCCAGTCCGATCTAGGTGCAGCCTTGTAAGGTCTAATACTTAGCCATTGAATCTGCTGGGAATTGAAGCAGTCAAATAACATAGTCCTGTAAGCTTCAAACAGTCAACAACCCACTCAATCCAGTCAACAAAAGGCTTCTCCTTGGTCAATGGCAGCCTCAGTTTTGGGTGAGGGACAATGGTAGTAGATCACTTGTTTAAAACAATCATCTTCTATGGGTTTTTTTCTCTTAGTATGTGTTCCCTAGAGGCAACTTGATTGTCATGTAAAATTCTACTCATTATCTACTCATGTACAAACTCAGTCAACTCATTTAGAAGAAGAATTATTCATTATTTATGGTTTTATTCCTTGAAAGGTTTCCCTGTAAAAATCTTTGTGTTCTTGCTTCTAATATTGATTAGCTGATATCTACTTTACTATTGCTACAATCTCATATTTACATTTCTTGAAGTCTACTAAAGTTAGAAAGGACTGTTACTGCTATTAAATTGAATCCATGTTAAAAATTTAACAACAAGAAGCCCTACCTCTGCATCATATGCAAAAGGTACATGGATGTTGTTATAAGAGCAGAGATAAAGAATGTAAAATGGTGAGGAGATCTTGATTTTATAAATGTGATTGTTGATGACCTTTTTGTAAGGTTTGGAAAATGGCCATATTGCCTTATCATTTTGGCCTGAAAATACTATTTCTAATATGCAAATTCATCGTTGAACAAGGATTTCTATGAAGAGTTGGTATAAAGTGAGGCACACAGTCATGTCATTCTCAAGGCATAAAGAAGGTGTCAAGGTGTAAAGTGAGGCAAGTTAAAATTTCATTACATAAGGTTCAAACCCATGGAATACTTTAAATAATTTCCATAGATATTTTTAAAATAGTTCAAGTCCATTGCAATGGGCATCAAAGACAAGGGTTTTGAAAGTCAACAATGCCACCCCACGTATTTTGATCTGTAGTTCTTCTTGAAGGTGTATATCTCTAGTTGGTTGATGGAATTATTCCTATTGAAATTTGTAAGTAAATACCTTTGAAACTGAGACCTATCCTGGATGTGGAGAGACTATACCTTTGAAATTGAAACTTCATCTATGCGAGACATCAAAATTTCTGCACATAATAATTTTCACAAGCAACACCATTTTTCCTATCGACCATGCACATGGGTCCTCTTATAATATCATGTATTGAAGATCATTGAATGTCCAAATAAGGTTGACAGGTGAAGAAAATATTTTTTTTCAAGTTTTTAATATCCCAAGTCAATCTTCATATTGAATATCAATAGTATATAGTCAAGATGTCAATTAGTAGCTTGTTGCTTAAATTTCATGACCTAATGGATGCAGAAGCCAACCCCTTCTACTCACATATTGTATCTCAGGGGACACACGTTTTGATAGATGTCGCAATTCCATTAATGCTTTTTTTACCTTTTCTCTTCACATAGAATTAGATGACCAAAACATACATGGAGATCCCAATAACACTTGAATGCGCACATGAGGGTGGTCTTCCCTTTCTACTTGAAAATAATGAATGATTATTGTTAGCCTTAGTATCCCCATCATAACTTCATTCGGTTCACTCTTTTTCACTTATAAAAATATATTTATAAAATAAAGGAGATCCAAATACCATCAATTATACTTTAAGATTTTAACTCTCATTTATTATTATCCTTGAAAAAAATAAAATATAAATCCATTGTCTTTTTCTTGAAACAAAATTTGAATTAGGTTCAAAAATTTAAAATATAAATTCATGGTCAAGAAAATTTCTTTTAGGTAAGAACCAACATATTTAATAAAATAATAAAAACAATCTATATTATTTGGAATTATAAAATACAAGTTATATATGTAGAAGAAATCTTAACTTCACATGGATTTATACTGGTATGGAAAGCTGAAAAGGCTGTAATCCCTTGTCTTTTTCTTGAAACAAAATTTCAATTAAGTTCTCAAAAAATTAAAATATAAATTCCCTATCTTCTTCTTGAAACAAAATTTCTTTTAAGTAAGAACCAACAAATTTAATAAAATAATAAAAACAATCTATGTTTACTCAAATGGAATTATAAAAAGTAAGTTCTATATGCAAAAAAAATCTTAATTTAGCACAGATTTATACTGGTATGGAAAAGATGAAAAGACTACAATCCCTTGTTTTTTTCTTGAAACACAATTTCAATTAAGTTTTGAAAAAATAAATTCCATGTCTTCTTCTTGAAACAAAATTTATTTTAGGTAAGAACCAACGGAGTTAATAAAATAATAAAAAAAAT
Source organism: Pseudotsuga menziesii (assembly GCA_001517045.1). Classification (NCBI taxonomy): domain Eukaryota; kingdom Viridiplantae; phylum Streptophyta; class Pinopsida; order Pinales; family Pinaceae; genus Pseudotsuga; species Pseudotsuga menziesii. The sequence continues at coordinate 7,036 of LPNX010518962.1, forward strand.
CTATTTTTGCTAAAATAATTTTGATTTATAATTATTCTATATGCAGAAGAAATATTAATTTAGCATGGATTTATACTGGTATGGAAATGTTAGATTTTTAACATTAAGCTAGCATTATATTAGGATATTTAACTGAGAGAATAACAAGCACATCAATCAAACACAAGAGACAATGAACACAGTGTTTTTCCTCAGGGAAACCATAAATGGAGAAAACCCCACAACTTCCTTAGAGATAGAATCAACACCAAAAGAAAAACCCCAAAATAGTAAGATGATCTCCCGACAACAGTAACCTCTTTTTTCCTAGCCCTAGTGTCTTCTTCTTCCTCAGCTATGCGCTATAACTGAGTGTGAGTGAGTGTGTGATAAATAGAGAGGCTAGCTCTCTATTTATACTAATTCCCAACTTGACAAAACCCTACTAGGGCCGACTTCACAAGGTGAGTCTAACAACCCTAGTGCCCCAGAATTGCAGGGACTTTAACCCTTGACCAATAGGATGGTTACCCACAATGACTTGGCATGACTTGTTTACATTATAGAAACTCTCGATCGAAACATCGGGGAATGACATGACTCAATTACATTACAGACACATCCCAGAATAAACATCGGGGTACAATACATAAGATACATAAGTGAATACATTCTGAAGTTACAATTACATCAACACTCCCTCTTAACTAGGAAGGTATTCTCTCGACACAATTTATCAGCACAAGTCTTCTTCTCTGTATCATCTGGATCATCCTCGAGTTCTCGTCATCTTCAAATCATCTTCATCTGGATTTGGATCATCACTGGAACATCCTCACTGGATCTGGATCATCACTCAATCTGGATCATCATGGGTTCTATATCATGATTCTTCTCGTCACAGGAAGTTCTACAGAGCCAACCCTTTTTCATGCTGGGTGTAGGCCTAGCCTCCATGTAGGTCTTCTTTAGTGCTTATATCTGACCCTAAGTCAAAATGGCCCATCCAGCACTTACATCTAACCTTGAATCGTCAGAAAGGAACGCCGATCACTCACATCTGACCATGAGAGGAACTTAAGTCTGACCATGGAAGGAACCTCATCCTCTCACCATGTCAGAATGGCCCAGCCCTTACATTTGACCTTGACTCGTTAGAATGGCCCAGCCCTTACATCTGACCTTGACTAGTTAGAATGGCCCAGCCCTTGCATCTGACCTTGACTTGTCAGAATGGCATAGCCCTTACATTTGACCTTGACTCGTCAGAATGGCCCTGCACTCACATATGATCATGTGAGAACACATCCCACAGTCATATTAGAATGGACCATAGTCCTAGAATGAGCTTTCCTGGTAACTAACCAGGTGCCTCCATTCTCCTAGAGAATGGCATCAGCCCTTATATCTGATCAAGTGGGAACCAATCCCTCAATCACATCAGAATGGCCATGCACTCACATCTAAACATGTAAGAGTACATCTTACAGTCATATCGAAAAGGCCCTCAGTCCCAGACTGAGTATTCCTAGTAATTGACTGGGCACCTCCATTCCAAGAATGGAAATAGCCCTTATATCTGATCACGTAGGAACCAATCCTACAGTCATATCATAATGGATCAGCACTCACATATGACATGGAAGGAACCAATATTCTCATCATGATAGAATGGCTCAGACCTTACATCTAACCATGGAAGGAACCAATCCTCTCACCATGTCAAAATGGCTCACGGACTCATCACTTCCCCTTGGAAGGAACCTCAATCTGGAGAACACCAAGCTTCTCCCTGAAGTACTCAAACTTCACTCTGGCTAATGGCTTTGTTAACACATCATCTATCTGTTCATCTGTCGCAACATACTGGAGCTTCACTGCTCCCCTCTACACCATATCCCTGATATAGTGATATTTGATCTCGATATGCTTCGACTTGTCATGGAACACCAGGTTCTTCGACAACTTCACACAACTCTGGTTGTCGCAATATATACAATTAGCATCCAACTGGAGATCGAATAAATCAGACAGTAGCTTCCTTAGCCATACTGCCTCATAACTAGCGGAACAAGCTGTGACATACTCTGCTTCAGCTGTACTCAGTGCCACACAGGATTGCTTTTTGCTAAACCAAGAGATCACACCTGATTCCATACTGAAGAAACACCCTGAAGTGCTCTTCCTATCAATGGCATTGCTTGCCCAATATGAATCAACATAACCCTCCAGGTTAATCTTCTGACTTGCCTCATACTTGAGCCCATAATCAACTGTACCCCTCAGGTACCTCAGAATATGCTTTGCAGTAATCAAGTAAACATGTCTTGGATCTGTCAGGAACTGGCTCAAGGTGTTCACATCAAAGCAAATATCTGGTCTCGTGTTTGTCAGGTAGATCAAGGACCCAATCATATGATGATACATCGTAGCATCAACCGATTTTGATGAAGCATCACTCAATAGCTTTAGGTTCGATGCCATAGGTGTGGTCATGGCCTTGAAGCTCATCATCTCAAACCTCTTTAGGATCTATATTGCATACTTCCCTTGTCCGAGGGAGATTCCATCCGCATTTTGCCACACCTCCATGCTTATAAAATAATGCATCATACCCAAGTCCTTCATTTCGAACTCGGAAACAAGCTTTCTCTTCTGATCAGCAATCAACCCATCCATACTTGTTACAAACAGATCATCTACATACAGTAGGAGCATCACTGGGTTACCACCTTCAACCTTGTAGTAAAGGTTGGAATCTGCTTTACTCTTTGTAAAGCCCAAACTGGATAGAAAGCTGTCAATTCTGTTGTACCATGTCCTGGGTGCCTGTTTCAAACCAGGGATTTCTTCAATCTACATACATGAGACTCCCTGTCATGTGTCTCAAAACCAAGTGGCTGCTTCACATACACTTCCTCCTCTACTACACATTCAAGAAAGCAGTCTTGACATCCATCTGGTGTATCTTCCATTTCATCATTGCAGCCAGAGCAAGTACTGATCTGATGGAAGTGTATTTGGCTATAGGTACAAAAGTTTCTTCATAATCTATTCCTTCTTTCTGGGAGAAACCACGAGCAACAAATATTTCTTTATATTTTTCTATGCTACCGCCTGCAGCATGCTTGATCTTGTAGATCCATTTGGAAGTTACAACAGACTTCCTTTCTGGTCTTGGGACAACATCCCAAACATCATTCTTCATGATCGATTGATACTCTTCGATCATAGCATCCTTCCATTCTTTCCGTTCTACTGCTTCTTCATAATTGGAAGGTTATTTATCGATAAAATCACATAATAATGCTACATACCCAGAGCAGGATCCGGTCCTCTTTCTTTCTTTGTGAATTCTCTTCTTGAGCCCCATATCTTTCCGCACCTTGGATAGCTTCTCGTACCTAAGCATGTTTCCTCTTATGAGGATTCTTCTCCTGAGGTGTATCTATAGGTTCTTGAGGTTCTTCAAATTCTCAATCTTCTTCTTGAGTTTCTTCGTTCATGGTTATATCATGAATTCTGGGTGCTTCTATTCTTCTGGTTCTTCAGCAGGTCTCTTTCTGGATTTGTTGTAAGCTGAGTCTTCATCAAATGTGACATCCCTACTTATGTCGATCTTCTTGAATCATGGGAAGTATATTCTATAAGCCTTCAAGCTTTCAGAGTATCCCACAAATATACCCTTCTTTCCTGAAGGATCTAATTTTTTCCTCTTCTCTTTTGGAATGTGTATGTACACTAGACAGCCGAATATTCTGAGATGGATGACTTCTGGTTTCTTGCCAGAAAATAATTCTTCAGGTGTCTTATTCTCGAGTACTCTATGTGGAGTACAGTTCTGTACATACACTGATGTTCTGGAAGCCTCTGCCCATAAATGCATGGGAATATCTTGATCATGAAGCATAGCTCTTGCAACTTCCATGATAGTTCTGTTCTTCCTTTTTGCAATCCCATTTTGTTGTGGATTATATGGGGTGGATAACTCCCTCTTAATCCTTGAGTCTTTGAATAACTCTTTGAATTCATTTGGTGTGAATTCTCCACCATTATCTGATTGAAAGGTCTAGATCATGTTTTCAGTGTGGTTCTCGATCAAGGCTTTGAATTCCTTGAACTTGCTGAAAACTTCATCTTTGTTCTTCATGAAGTAAATCCATGTCTTACTAGAAAAATCATCAATGAAAGAAACATAGTATACATACCCGCTTAGTGAATTTGATGACATTGGTTTGCATACATCAGAGTGGATGATTTCCAAGATTCATTTTTCTTTGCTCTTGCTACTTAGAAATGTCTTCTTTGTATTCTTTCCATTTGCACATCCTTTGCAGACTCCATCATGTTTTGCTTGAATTTCTGAAAGACCTTCAACAACTTTGCTTGCAAGTGGCAGTTCTCTGTAATGCACATGTGCAAGCCTTCTATGCCAAAGTTCATTTGGCTCTACTATGTCATAGATCAAGGTTTTTTCTGGATGGCCCTTCAATTTGTATAGACCTCTCTCGTGTTCCCCAATCACTACTGCATCATCGAAGGTCTTTCCTTTTGGCCACATGAGAACTTGGCCATCTACAAATGCAAACCTCATGCCTTTTGCATCTAATGCAGATATGGAGAGGAGGTTCTTCTTGAGTGCTGATACAAACAATACATCCTTCATCTTCATGGACTTTCCAGAGTCTAGCATATAGGAGGATTCCCCACTACCTTTTATTGGATACTGGTAGTCATCTCCAAGCTTCATCTTGTGAGGTGATTCATGTTCTGATAGTCTCACAAAAGACTCTTTGAATCCCATCATATGTTTGGAAGCCCAACTGTCTATAAGCCAATCATTGCTTCCATGTGTGATGTTTTTCGTGAGAGAGGAAATCAAAACATATTCTTCATCACTTGAAGAATCATCACTTTCTTGCTTGTTTCTTTTTGAGGAAAGTTCATCATCTTCTGCAGCATGAACATGATGTCTTCTCTTATTGTTTTTCTTCTTGTGAGGGTTTCTTTTGTTTCTAGGACAATCTCTGGCAAAGTGTCCTTTTTCATCACAAGTATAACATCTGAGTTGATATTTCTTGTAGGAAGAGTCCTTACCTTTAGAATGCTGCTGATGATGGTCCCTTTTGGGTTTCTTGGATTGAATTGTGAGAGCTTGATCTTCACTTCCCATCTTTTCTTCTCGAGCTACTATCCGAGCTTCTTCTTGTGAGCATTCTTCCCAAAGTCTGCTGAACTTGACTAACTTCTTTCTGGCACAAATCCTTTGAATGAAAGAGTCCCATTTCCTAGGGAGACCATTCAAGGTGGTCATTACAATCTCTATATTTTCCACTTCTTCATTTACTACTTCTAGCTATTCCTTGATCTGAGAGAATCTTGTGAAGTAAGTCTAGATGGTCTCTACATTCTGAATCTTCACATTCTTGAACTGGTTCCTCAAAGTTATTTTCCTGTTTATGTTCTTTCCTTCAAACAATTTGTTAGGGCATCAAACATAGCTTTAGGTGTCTTTAGGGAGGACACCTATGGTATGAGGTGATCCTTGATTGAATCAGCAATAATCCTCTTTTCCATAACCAACTTCTTCTTGTGTAAGGCCTTAGGCTCATCTCCCTTTGGAACTGGAACCTCCTCATTGATGTAGGAGTCCAACTAATTTTCTTCCAGGACGAAGGAGACCCTATACTTCTAGGCTCAGAAGTGACCAGCTCCCTCAAGATTTTCATCAAGCTTGGTATGATGAGACATCTTAACTGAGAACCTCAAATGGAAATACAAAATATTTAGATCTTACCAGGTCAAGATGTCAGATCTGGATTTGGAGCTGAAATTCTGCAGTGCTGGTTCAAGAGCAGATTAGGGTTTGGCTTTTTCGGAGTTCTGTCCAACCAAATGCTTTGATATTGATCTCTAAACTTCAATTTTGAGGAGTAGATCAATCCAAGCCTGGGCTCATCGAAAATTTCCACTTCTGTGGAAAGCCCTAATTTCCAGTAGCAATGTCAAGTCCAAAACTGAAAAACCTCAGAATTGGATTCTGCTTCGACAAAAAGATGCACCCTAGGGATGAGAGTTAATCCAACATTCTTTTGCTGAAAATATGTGGAGAGAGATCCACAAAGTAGGAATCCCTAGTTCCCACAACTGCACAGCGTCTTCTTCTCAGGTTAGCTATGATACCATGTTAGATTTTTAACATTAAGCTAGCATTATATTAGGATCTTTAAATGAGAGAACAAAAGTCACAACAATCAAACATAAGAGACAATGAATACATTGTTTTTACTCGGGGAAACGATAAATGGAGAAAACCCTGCAACTTCCTTAGAGATAGAATCAACACCAAAATTAAAACCCCAAAATAGTAAGATGATCTCTCGACAGTAGTAACATCTTTCTTCCTAGCCCCAGTGTCTTCTTCTTCCTCAGCTATGTGCTACAACTGAGTGTGAGTGAGTGTGTGATAAATAGAGATGCTAGTTCTCTATTTATACTAATTCCCAACTTGAAAAAACCCTACTAGGGCCGAATTAACTAGGTGAGTCTAACAACCCTAGTGCCCCGGAACTGTGAGGACTTTAACCCTTGACCAATAGGAGGGTTACCCACAATTACTTGACATGACTTGTTTACATTATAGAAACTCTTGATCAAAACATTAGGGCATGACATGACTCAATTACATTACGGACACATCCCTAAATAAACATCGGGGTACAATACATAAGATACATAAGTGAATACATTTCGAAGTTACAATTACATCAACAGGAAACACTCAAAATACTTTGTTCATAGTATAGTTTAAAAGTTGAACTTCTCTTCCCCTGAATTGCCCTCTCTGTGTGAGGTCAAGGTCACTTCCTCCAGATTCTGATTGATTTATATTGGTATGGAAATGTTGAAAATACTCTATTCATAGTATAGTTTAAAAGTTGAACTTCTCTTCCCTTGAATTTCCTTCTCTGTGTGAGGTCAGGGTCACTTTTGCCACATTCTGATTGCATTGCATTAGTCAAATGCATAGTCTGTACACCACGAATATAAATTTGCAGTATGTTTTTAGGTTGTTGGATTCAAATGAAGCTATGCACCTACCTTCATCATTTATCATTTTTTTTCATGTTAATGTTAGTATGGTTGATAATCCATCTAATCATCTTAGCACATGGAACCGTAGTAGGCTTGTTTAGCTACAGTGTGAAACTATGATCCCAAACATTTACTTTGGCGGTGGGATCTTACTCTTCTTCATCAGTTGCATCATTAGTTCTGGGGTCCGTGTTACTTCTTTATACAATTAGAAAATTCTCCAGATTATGAGCATGTTAAAGTGAAACTAGAAGTGTCTGAGTATATTGATCTCACTAGATCCATGTAAGTGTAAGTACTCTCTGAATTGGCCTTCTTAAATTTTGTTTTCTTTGGATTGCAGCCACATATAGTCCTAGAATTCACCAATTTTAAACAAGACAACATGTTAGTAAAGTTAGGTAAATTTTCCTTAAAAAATTCAAGTTGAAATGAGAACAAAATCCCTCCCCTTTGTGTCAAGCAAGCTAGACATTACAGGTATTTGCAGGGCTTGGATTTATGATATGCAATGTGGATTCAAAAAATGGGGCCTCACTTTGTATTTCGAGCAACATTTTCCTTCGAAATATATGATAATCACATTGCTTAGTAAAGTCAACCTTTGTTGGCTAATGACTGCTAATATGAAACTATAGCTTGCATTTGGATTAAAGAATAAATTTCATTTAGGTCTTTGCATGAATCAATATAATTTTGAAAGGAATAGTGCTCCTGCTAGTCCATAATACAAGTATTTAGAACACAAGGAGTGGGAATTGAAAGGGAATATGGAGTCAGAATGATATGTTTGGGATGGATTTTGTGTTGAAGACAACAACTATATAACAAGGCCTACCTCTGTTTGAAGTTATTTAAATAGAGATAAATGAGGCAATCATTCTGAATTACATTATGAGCAATTTTGTAGTTCAAGAATTAAGCAACGTAGTGGAGTAGTAAAGGCTACAGGTGCTTGATGAACACTAACGATGCATGGCTTTCTTCCTGTTAGAGCACCTTTTAATTTGAACTCTACACTTCCTTCAAAGTTCCTAGTTGAAAATGTTAAGGCAATGGTGCTTAATTGAAAAGCCTATGTATTTTAAATAGACATGGTGAGGCCCATCTATTTCTTTGAAATTTAATGTGGAAAAACATATATGCATGAGTTAAAATAAATCAATGACAATATCACATTTATAAATATGTAAACACGTGGTCAAAAGCAAACTGTGCCACAAACCTAAAAACATGACATAAGAGTTATTTAACACTAAGATGGATGATATTCATTAATTAATATAGGTGGCAGCAGGTAGAGAGGAAAATTCAATGATAGTTGTGTCATTTCCAACATTTAATCTTCTTAATCTTGCAGTTGTTACTTTTCTGTGTTTTTTTGACAGCCATACAAAACAACTTCTGGCAAAAATCTCTGTGTTTTTCTTATTTTTGACATCCAAACAAAACAACTTAAAAATCTATGCATTTATCCACTTTGGAAGATATCCATAAAAAATAGTGTCTTAGACAGTTCCACTAAACCTTAATCACACAGTTCTCTGAAATCGTTGTCTTGTACAGTTCCACTAAACCTTAATCACACAGTTCTCTGAAATCGTTGTCTTCTTCCACAGAGCCGATACAAGAACTCTCAACACAATTTTGCCAGAAACAAGAAAGCGCCCTTTGTTCTTCACTATTTTCTTCGCTAAAGCCAGACCATTGTTATTTCCCTTTACGAGATGGTATATATATATAACTTTGGAAGAGCCAAAACCTTGCCCAGACTAGAGAAAAAGGACCTGTCAGAGAGTGACATGACAGTGACGTCCTTTGCTTGAATCTGAAAGGGAGGAAAGGAGATTGTGGTGATTATATTGTTAAGTTTCCTATTGTTTTTGTATTAGCTCGATCTATACATGAAATTTGTAAAGGAAAAGGGTATCAGAAAGAAACATCGATCCAAATAATAAGAGAGCAGTTTAAGTACTGCATGGAGGGTGGCGTGCAGCGTTATAGCATAATTCAGAGACGCCATTGAATCGCTGTAGGTGCTGACAAAGGTGAGAGGAGCAGACCAGAATTGCTGTTAGAGGATCTTAGATGTATATTTTTTCAGGTTTATTGTTGTCAAAGGATTATTGGTTTCAAAGGGAATATGGGAATATGTTTTAAAGGTGTAGGCAATTCTTTTTGCTACAATTTGGGGCTAGAGGACAGTTTCGTAGGGATTTAACAACTTCTATTTCTTTGGTCCGGGGTCACCAATGAACTAATGAATTGAAAGGGTTGGATTAACTCGTGTCACCTCAACTTGAAACTACCCTCTGATTCAAATGATCAGATATACCGTCTTACTGCAGGAAAGCACTTATACTATATTAACCATACCGCAGATGAACCAGCTAATAGGGAGCTTGTCTTTAACCAACAGGGGAGCAAGCAGGTGCCATGATCCTCCATACTTTGAGCAACAGTCTTCTTGGACTCTTTGTAAACTATGTAGAATTTTTTATTGCAAAAGTTTACATCTAGGTAGGGCAATGCCTCATAATCTAGCTGACTGAGCACAGATTAAGCTCCATAGTAGGCACGAAGTTTACATTTAGGAACATTAGCATTTTTACTACAAAGTAAAACTACACATTTCTCTGCCAACTACTATAAATTCTTCCCCACTACCGACGATCACCAGTTCCTTAGACAAACAAAACATGTACTCTATGAACCAATCTTGCCTGTTAGTGAAGTGTCGTGATACACTTGAATCGATGAGTCAAGCAGATGACCTGGGATGATCTACTTTTGTCGTGGCCATAAATGCATAGAATGATGACTCCTACTTTGCATGCTCTGCAAGCTGACCTGGGCTGATAGGGATTTTATAATAAAATACCTGAAAGAAGAAATCCATAACATTTGGCAGACTTCTCGCAAATCTCTGTGTTTTTCTTATACTTTGACATCCAAAAAAATAACTTCTGGCAAATCTCTGTTGTCGCTACAATTTGGAAATTACTGGTTTAGGTTCGAGTTGATTTCTAATATAAGGTTTTTGAAAATAAATCCATAACATTTGGCAGACTTCTAGCAAATCTCTGTTGTCGCTAAAATTTGGAAATTACTGGGTTAGGTTCGAGTTGCTTTTTAATCTAGGGTCCATAACATTTGGCAGACTTCTAGCAAATCTCTGTTGTCGCTAAAATTTGGAAATTACTGGGTTAGGTTCGAGTTGCTTTTTAATCTAGGTTTTTATAATAAAAACGCTGAAAGAATAAATCCATAACATTTGGCAGTATCTTTGTTTATCAAAATCCAAACATCGAGGGAAAAAAACCTGGAAATGGTGAGGGGATTTTCTTCAGAATCTAGAATGCTTTTTTTTTATTAATTCAAGGGAAAAAAACCTGGAAATGGTGATGCTTTTTTTTTATTAATTCAAGAACGTTGTGAGAAAGAAAAAACTTGGAAATGGCGATGGTAATGCCTGAATGTATACACTTTTGCGATCCCTGGTTCTCCTCTCGGCCAAGGAATTATAGAAGTAAATCTGGCGTTTTTTGCAAATATTAAATCTAGCGGTTACTCTTGTAGCAAAATATCTTCTTTCCCTACAATTATATGCCAAGAAAAAAATATTTTGACAGTACCATGAAACGTTAACACCTTTTTTGAAACAATAACACACTTCTTTCATTAAAAAAAAAGCAAAGCACCCTTTTTCCATTAAAAAACAGAACAGATATATGAAATTGGGGCTCATCAAATAACAAAAAAAACACTACAAACACATTGACTAAATCTACAAAATTATGCAAACATCCATAGAATCAATAACCACTTTTAGTGAAATATCGTTGCATCCAAGGCCTTGCTATGCTCCCCATCAGTGCGGCCTCCCTCCAAAGCCTTGCTATGTTCCTTATCAAAGTGGATAAAATCATTTCATCAAACCCTGAAAATATATGGAGGTGAAATCATTCTAACGAGTGCTTGATTCCAAAAAAAAAAAACCTGAATCTAGGGCCTGACAAAAACCACGGTGAGTTCTGGAGTTTGATGAGGAGAAAAAATGACTCGGAAAGCAAATTCTAAGCTTGAGGGAGGAGGGAAGTTTTGAATTTTAATTTTCTTATATGATGTGATTATAGTCATTGTTATGTTCCTATATGATAGATAGTATTGGGATTTATTAATCAAAATGTACAACACTTTCATAATCTTAAGTTGGTCATAATACAAAATCTAATTTATTTATTTGAGTTATTATCTATATTTTTTTCATGAAGATGTAATTTCTTATATTTTTTATTTATTAATAAAATATTAAAAAAAGGTTTAAGTGAGATTTAAGTAACCAACACATTGAGGCCACAACTCAAATCTTACTTAAAACATTCATTTCTTTAGAACATAAACCTAAATGGGAAGCTATAAACTTAATCTTGCTATAGAGTTACTCATGGAACCTTTCCCTTTGAACATCCTCAGACACCAAGCAAGATGCCTAGATACTCATGGAACCTTTCCCTTTGAACATCCTCAGGCACCAAGCAATATGCCTAAAATCTTAGGGGAATTCACACCCTTTTCCTTAGGACATAAACTTAAATGGGAACCTCTAAACTTAATTTGGCTATATAGATATTCATAGAACCTTTCCATTTGAACACCCTTAAAACCCAACTAAAATTATTATTATTACCTTCAAATGTCATGTACGAACAAAATACAAATTATATTATTATTATTATTGACAAAATACAATAAAAAATTACACTTATATTATCTTTCCTATTACTTTTTCTATTAGAACATTCTCTTCCATTTCTTATTCCTGTTGTATTCAAAAATATTATTATAAAACATTGTTATCAAAACAAGTTAAGTTGGTAAAATTGGAGCATTTCTATTGTTTTTAAATGTTTGCACACTACAAATCAACTTACCTAGAAGAGAAATCATTGATTATTAAAGGTTATTATCACCATGGGATCAAGTCAAATGGTCCACCTGATATATAGAGTGTATTAAAACTATTTATGGTCAAATGGCCCACCTGATATATAGAGTGTATTTATCGAAATTAACATATTTAATAAAATTAAAACTTTAAAATTTAGTTAAGTTTTTTTAATCCTTTTTAGCTTTTCCAAATCAAGTCGCCCCCCTAATCAAATGGAAGTGGCCTATAGTAAACCAAACTTGTTATTTTAGTCGACCGTGTTTGGTAGTGTTATATTTTTGGTTAAATAAATTATATTTTAAAGTTCTCTCTTAACAAACTCAACTTACTTCGGAGATAGCCGAGTTTTGTCTTTAAATGAAATTGAAAATATAGGATTCCCTACCATGACAGTTGGTTATGTTCTTGTCTGACGTTGCATCTCTTTAATCTCTCATTTTATAATTTAATTTTTACACTTCCATTAAATTTTCATGGAAAAGTACACATAACATGGGTTCAAAATTAGAACATGTTCAAGCCAACTCATGTGGACTTTTTAACTCAATCCAAACATGTACATTGATTATTTGTTGCTCTATTTTTATGAAAACAATAAATTTCGTATAAAGAATAATGAATTTAAGGTTATTTTATTATACAAATTTAAAGATAAAAAAGAAATTGGAATTTTTTCATATGTGTTAATGTTGGGTTAGTGAAAGTGAAGTGTTGATATTGATTTCAGGAAGGTTCAAGCTTTTCATCATTGACACCCTTATGTTTGTAATAGTCTTGTGGATGTAACAAGTAATCAATGAGGAAGGAACGTATTTATTGCCACAATATGCCTTGATTTTCAATTTCTATAGTCTTTGCCCTTGTTGATAAAAAATCTAATTATAGATAGAGTTGAATTGGGGATCCCTCATGCTAGACACAATGCTCATCCACCAAATTGTGAAAAGGTTTCTTCATCATATAATTTGTTTAAGAGGATGAAAAATATAAGTTTTTTAATCAAAGCATCCTAGTTTATGGAGGGTGGAGATCTCTTTAGAAGTGATGGCACCCTAAATTTAATCAACATATGAAAGTATTGGTGGAGGCCTTGATATGGGTTTACTTTCCAAGTTTACTTTTATAATATTGTGATATCGAGACTCTTAGAGCCATTGGTGATTCTTTGGGTAGGTTCATTACCATCAGTGCAAAAACTAACAATAATATTTCTAATACATGTGCTTGGATATATTTTTGCATTGATTCATGACCATAAATTATTTCCAAATTACATCGAAGAGCATAGACAAAAGTTGGACACAATATTTTGGACTATGCAAACATTGTTTTCCCATGCAAAATTTGTTTTGAATACATGCATGTGGTGGCCTTATGTCCAATGGAAAAATATTCATATCCTACCAAAGGGAAAGACAATAAGCCTTCCCAATGTCAAGATTCAAAGATGGGACGCCATTGGGTGGAACCCAAGATGACTTCAACATTACCTACATCAAAAAATTTGGTCACTGATATTGTTTCATATTGGCATAGACACGGTGGAGACACTAATATGGTAATCATTTTGAAGGAAACTTTTGAAGGAAACTAATAGTGTAGCGTAATGCTGAAATATTTGATAGGGGACATAAAATTTGAGAAACTAATTGTTTTTTTCCTTGATACATGTCTGCTTATAAGGCCAAAGATGTAAAACAATTTGTTCCACTTCTTCAAAGTAACACTATGAGCATTATTGAAATGTGTGTTGCTTCATTCCATTTTAAACCAAGAACAACATGTCCTTAAGAGTACAAATAAAGTTAGGTTTTATGTTAAGATTGATATCCACTTCTTGTTCCTTGTATGTTCTTGGAAAAAATGAGGGTATGGATGGGGTGGTTGTCAAAAACCACCTTGTAGGGTGACATTTTGGTAGCACCATGATACATGGTATTGTATTACCTTTCTGCAAGGGGGGTGTAGGGGGTGTTGGGGGGGTAAGGGGTGAGGGAACTATTAAACCCAATGGACATATTATTCAATGTAAAACCAATGGATAACCATATTTATATGGTCAAAACCTCACAACCTCTATTACTTTTTATTAACTCTAATATCTCAAGTTTTGTAGTATCTAGAAGTATTATGACATGTATCATCAACGTGGACATTGACATTGTCATCATCCTCATCATCAATGCCATATGGTACATCAACATAATCTTGATCATCATCCTCATTATCATCATCATCAGCAGCATTAAGTACATCATCAACAAAATCATCGTCGTCATTGTCATCATGGTCACGCATATGCCATTAGTGTTCTTAATCACCCATCGACATTAGGATTCATGTCATGTAATTGTTAAGGTCATTTATATGTCATTACAGTCATTTTGATGATAATAGGGTTGTTTAGATGTCGTTACAAAAATTTAGGTTCCATTAGAATCAATTAGGGTCCAAAAGTGATACCACATCCATAATCATCGTTGACATCCACATCGTCGGCATCATCACATAATAAATTAATATCATTGTCATCATCAATATAATTGTGATAATAATGAACAAAGATACATACTACCTCACAAGAATGGATGATATAGTCTTATACTTATCAAATCATATCTATACGCTCCATCATAATTATTGTAATGCATCATCGTCATGTTGTTAGGGCCAATCAAATGCCAATAGGGTTTATCAAATGTTGTTGGGGACACTCAAATGTCATTAGAGCAATTTAGGTGACATTAAGGTAATTTACCACTCATTAGGATTAATCAAGATCCAAAAGGAATATCACATGAATCATGATCATTGACATAGACATTGATATATTTGACATTATGTTGGACGTTTTCCGAACACAATTCCTAGCTCTAAACATAGTGCAATTTCTAGCACGGTTCCTTTCGAAATTTCCGGCATTATTCCATGTGCTATACCTGGATCTATACCTGGAACTATGTTGGATGTTTTCTAGGCACAATTCTTAGCTCTATACTTGGCGCTATGTTGAATTTTTTTCCTACTAAAATTCATGGCGCAGTTCATGTCCCTAACCCTAGATTAATATATGATGCTATGCAATTCATGACGTTTTTTTGGAGGCTATTCTTGGTGTTATATGGGATGATTTTGTGGATGCTAATTGGGACGTTAATTGGGATGCTAATTGTGATGCTAATTGGGACGCTAATTGGGACGTTAATTGGGATGCTAATTATCGTCCAAAATAGAGCCAACTTTTAAAAAGGGACGATAATTGGGATGCTAATTGGGATGCTAATTGGGATTCTAATTGGGATGCTAATTGGGACATTAATTGGGATGCTAATTAGCATCCAAAATAGTGCCAACTTTTAAAAATGGTCGCTAATTGGGATGCTAATTGGGACGCTAATTGAGAATCTAATGGGGATGTTAATTGGGACATTAATTGGGATGTTAATTATCATCCAAAATAGCGCCAACTTTTTAAAATGGGCACTAATTGGGATGCTGATTGGGACACTAATTGGGACACAAATTGGGATGCTAATTGGGATGCTAATAAGGACGATAATTGGGACGCTAATTGGGATGTTAATTAGCGTCCAAAATAGCACCAAATTTTAAAAAGGGACGCAAATAACGCCATTAAAAGTACCATCCCATGGAAAAGCATCCACTTTGTCCAAAAAATGATGAAAAATACACTA
Source organism: Pseudotsuga menziesii (assembly GCA_001517045.1). Taxonomy (NCBI): domain Eukaryota; kingdom Viridiplantae; phylum Streptophyta; class Pinopsida; order Pinales; family Pinaceae; genus Pseudotsuga; species Pseudotsuga menziesii. The sequence goes on from LPNX010518962.1 coordinate 22,756, forward strand.
AAAGTGATGATGGACGCTAAAAAGGAAGATAAAAGAGACACTAATCAAAAGGTTTTGTTGTAGTGAGACATACCATTTTTTAGTAATGATCACTTAGATAATTATTAAAAAAATAAAAAAATACTAATTTTATTTTTAAAAAATAGTGACGCACTAGAGAAACATGTTTTCTACATGCATGAAACATTTTGTAGCTTGAGACAATCATTTAGGCCCTCAAAGGCTACACCCACAAAAACATATGCCTTATCATTTGTCTGAAAAAATAAAAGTGGTTGTTAGAAAAAGTGAAAATTGGCATATGTATGGAAATTTTCAATACATTAAACTTATATATTCATAAATATGATTCAATTTCCTAGATTTCATATTTGTTACTAAAAACAAGATACTTTATGTAAGTATCTCAAAAACCCCAAGTAAGTTGAGGGATTCCTGATTTTTTAGTTTTCTATTACATTTAACATGCCAAAAGTGACCCTCATTAGCTTGCACACCCAACAAAAAGCATATATTTACAGTTGAGAAGAATATAGATGAAAAAGAATAAGTGTAGATGTTGGATCCTGGAAATCTCATCCTATAAAAAATCATTGTTGTGGAAAACTATCATGGTTCCATTAAAATGGTTCAGTTTCAACGAATTCAAGTAATACATATAATACATACGGGAACCAAACGCCAAAAAATGATGCAGTACTCTGTTATAATAATAATCCATCCACATGAAACAAATCAAATGGAAGTTTACACGAGCTGAAACTGCAAAGCTAAAGTAAAATAGACTAGACTACTTCAAACCATCAAAATAGTACTTGAGCCCATAGTTGATATTCAATAGAGAAATTGAATGAATGAATGAAGTAGTAGGCGAATGAAGCTCAATTGAGAATATCAAGGAATCCAACAAAAAGAGATTTTAAGCATCCATATCAAATACTTTCCTCCAGTATAATGGAAAGAAACTGATTGATAATTTTAGAAGACCACGGAGGAAAAAGCGACGACTGGATGGCATAAAAAATAGCAATTTCTAATCACACACAATAATCCATAAAATCAACTCACATCCTAACTTACACATGCAAAATATTTCTTTCATAGGCTTTGGGAAAGTACAAAAAATAATTAAACAATGCTCATTATGTCTTCCTCCTATCTAAGGAAAGTGACAATGTAATTAAAAAAAATTAAACTTTCTTAGATTTCTTTCATAGCCTTTGAGAAAGTAAGGAAAGTTTTAGTTGGTATTAGAAGCTTTCGTAAACTTTTGTTATCGCATATAAGGAAACTTTAGTTTATATTTTTTTTCATTCATTTTTTAATTAGTAATTTTTATGGTATAGCACCAATCATAATCTAAAGATTTTTATCAAAATTTAAATAAATATAAAAAATAACAAATTTTAACCAAGACTTTAGTTACACATTCAAAAGATTTCTCGCATATAAGGAAACTTTAGTTACATGTGCAAAAGATTTCTTTGATAGCCTTTGGGAAAGTAAGGAAAGTTTTAGTTGGTACTAGAAGCTTTCCTAAACTTTTGTTCTAGCATATAAGGAAACTTTAGTTGATAATTTTTTTTGATAATTTTTTATGAGTAATTTCTATGGTATAGTACCATCATAATCAAAAAAAAATTGTTTATAAATTTAAATAAATATAAAATATAACAAAATTTAACCAAGACTTTAGTTAAACTTTACAAATGTTCAAATATTAAATATAGTTCTATGAAATTAATGGGATAAGATGGAAACAATAGTCTCTCCCTACTGGACGGACTACAAACACATTAAAAAAAACCATTAGTGCAATAAGTTTGATGAAAAGATAACCAATTATTAAAATAAGTTTAATGAAAATATAATCAAAGGCTAAAAGAATTAGACCAAAAAATAGTAATTATGTCCATAGGGGACTATATAGTTTTCACTCAACCCCTATTAATTTAGGATTAGGATGAATAATTTTCACAAAGAAACTACTTGCCCTTTCATTACTTTCCACTCTCCATGTTATGATCTCTAAAAAAAACTCATCCATCATAAGCAGATTAATCGCATAGCCTTTAATAAATTCAAGATGGTGGTGTCTTTGCGATGTGCCACCAGATAAAAACTCCTTTACTCGTGCATGTAACCTGTTGTGGTTTGGTAAAACACACCATACTTTCTACAAGATCCTTAGTTGACTTGACTGGTTGGTGGCAATATCTACAATAATGACACAAAAAGATTCACTATTCGGTGGAAAATGGAGTGAATGCACATGTTATTGACTTCAAGAGTGTGGTCATATTCAAATTAGAATTTTCTTTCTATGATATGCGACGTAATCGTCAAACAAGAACTTTTTATTAGAATATGTCTGTATTTTAAATTGCCATACTTATCAATGATGAATATAAAATTGAGATCATCAAGATTCTAATCTAAATTATATGGCACAATTGCATATTTGTTGGCGTTTTTGTTTTAACTTTGTGACACGCTCCAAGGATATCAAATAATCTGCATTAAACAATATCAAACAAACCACATTAAACCAAACTGCATTACATTGATATTTGCGAGCATAAAATCTAGCGTCGAGGAACCTGACTCACTCTGTCTGACTCTTTGCTAAACAATGAGTTTAACATTCTCATTCTTCCCCTCCTCCATATTAACGATATTTTTCATCTGTGCAGTGGACATGGAATTTTAGTATGATTATTGCACAACCTCTTTTTAGATCATTTGTGTGCACTAACTTATGAAAAGGAAGAGGAGCAAATACTCTATATAGCAGTAACCTACTTACCCGACCATTTGCACCGATCGGACGATCGGCAATGTCGTATGTGACCACTCACGCGAGCCGGGTCGTCCGATCGGTGCGTAGTGAAATCCCTTCATATATGCATTATGACGAGGCCGTGTTGCCCATGAAATTTTGTTGGGAAGTATGCATCTTGGATAGAGGTCTTTTGTACGATACCTTATTCACATGCCAAACCAAAATCAAACCTTCCAAGAGCTAATTTTGAATCGAATCCAAGTCGCAACTAATCTGAAAGATCTAGTAGTTTCTCTGGTACCTATTATTAGCTGGTACTAAGTTGTGGAACCAGAAGAGTTTTCTTAATCGTCTCATGTTTAAAGAAGCATCATCATCATCATCATTATTATTTTTTAATTTTATTTATTGATATAAAAAGGTAAAAACAAAACTGAGATTTTCTTTTAAAAAAGATTTGATAATTTCGTGATATATTTTTTTAATGTCACACTTAATTTCTACTAGTAAATTAACGAGAAATCAAGCCAAAATTTGAATAACACCTATTCATTTTACCTTTATTTTTGTTAAAAATCTTCCAAAAACGCCTAGAATCTGTGTTGCAAGAGTACAGATCTACGTGTAATAATTTGAAAAACAATCATGTTACACTGTAAAAGTCGAATAAAAAAAATGGATTGAGAAAACATCTACAATCAATCAATTCATAGAATTTCACATTATTTAATTAAATCAAATTCACAAACAAAAAAATATGAGTTGTCAACAAAATGTCACTTTTACTCCAAGCTGCAATTACAATGTCGAAAAATGTAAAGCATTGAAGGGGAGATACTAAAACTTTCTAAAAATTGACTCTCACAATGCCCATGTATAGAATCACACTTACAAAACAAGAGCGACTTTGTACTGCTCACTCACAAGCTTGCTTGACCATAATAATATCAACATACTTAGAAAAATGGAGAATACAAAGAATAAGGAAACTCTAGCCATGAACCAAAATTGTATGAAGTACTTTTCTATAACTTATGTCATAGTTATATATCATATAGCAATAGTTGTTAGCAGCTAATGAGATATTGCCAACTAGTGGAAACATCTAGTGGAAACATTTATAATAATAGATTTGATATAGATGAGCCATTTTTAAGAATAATTACTAAAATAAGTTTGATAAATTGCATTATTATATTTACATTAAATAAAGAATAAACAATTAATTAATTTTTTACAAAATTTTGTATAATTTATTATTATTAAAATATATAAATATATAAATATAAACCACAATATCACTAAAATAAAAAAATAAAAAATCTAAATATTTTTTTAAAATAAATGTTGCATTACTTAAAAAAACACCATTACATGGAAATTTTAAAAATAGGCCACTGCCATTCTGCTCAGTTCCCAACCGTACCCCTAGTACATTCATCCATCACTATACCCAACCTTCCCCAAAAGTGGGAGAGCTCCATATGTGCAGAGCTCAATCCTGGAATTATATCCATAGTTACAGTCATTCAAACTATCAAGACCAAATGAGAAAAAAAAACCTGAACTTATTGACAGAGGGAGTGATCCTTTAGAAAGCCCCAACATAAGACTAAGGCAGAGCCTGCCTCCCGAGACCTAATTGATAGTCATGGTGAGGGAACCCCACCTGTTGCATCGAGGTATCCTCACTTTGTGGGGGCATGATGCCTACATTGTCCTGGTTTCGCCCACCAGCACGTTGGTTGGAGCCCCCATCCGTTTGTCGCTCCATTTCAGGGTGATACAGGGCGATGCCCAGGAGGGTGGCAATCTGGTCCACTTTGCAGTGCATCAGGCGGCAGTCCGTGCTGAGGGTGTTGATATTCTTGCACATATCTCGACAATTTTCATTGTGTTCTTTCCAAGCTCTGGTTGGCTCCGTGTCCTCCTCCATATTTTCTGCCACCTCCTCCACCTTTTCTTCAATGTTTAGAGCCGAGTGGGTGACCAAGTTCATGATCACCCAGTAAAGCATGACGCGGCGGTCGTGGGCTGAGGCTCTAGCATCCGTCGAAGCCAGGTCTATAACTCATCCCTCAACCTCCTCCTACACTACCTCTATAGGAATCGACTTAACTTGCTCCCATAAAATCTTGTCCACCCCTTCTGTGGCTTGACATGTCATGAGTGGAATGTTGTCTTTAAAAAATTCCACCGCCGCCTGGGCCTGCAATTGAGGCCGAGTGGCCGCACCCTTGCCCCCACAGGCCATACATTTCCCCTTATCCTGAATTTTGGTTTGCGCACTGCTAGCACTCGACTTCCCAAGGCCACCCCACGGTGGAGCCATCTTCCACTCTGCTTTCCCACCCCTCACTAGATTGCTGTGATAGTCTCTCATACACACACCACCACCTAAACTTCCTAGCTCAACACCCTCGTTCCACAGAAAAAAGATGAAGAGCCAAGTGGCCACCTTGTTATTAATAGGTGGGGAATATATGGCCGAATTAATGGTTCTGTACTGTATCCCGATCTCCCATATCCTATAATCTCCCGGTCTCATACTCGAAATGACTTGCACCATCATTCCCTTCGTCATTCCTATATCGTCTACCTGCATAAGATATGTCCCATCTCTCCTTTCAAGCCCTCCTTCGTACCCCAGATTAATGCTTGAAGGAATGAACCAGATTACCATGATCTTGGTATGCATGTCTACGTGTGTCGATTGGCCGGATTTGCAGAGGATTATCGATGCCTCCTGTCTTTGTCTTGATCCTCCATCATATCCTTTGTCACCTGTCCTCCTATGCCATCGTCATGAGTAGCCAGTTGTCTGCATCTTGTCATCCATTGCTATGCAACAAAGTCCTCCAACTGTCCCATCCTGCGGGCCCCACTTTCATCGACCCCGACGTTCGCTAGTAGGTTTACCACCTTGTTCACGTCCCTTCTGACATGGTGAAAGGAGATCACTGGGTGGGCCATGATAAGGTTGCGTAAGGTGTCCAACCTGCTGGTTAGGTGCCAGCTAGATGAAACCTTCACATTGATCTACCATTGCTGAGGTGCTTGGCCATCTGAATGAGGATGTTTGAGTCCCCCTCCACCACTGCCTGTAGCCACCCTTTCCTAATAATCATCATAATGCCCTGGAGCATGCCTTCGAATTTTGAATATTTTTTTGTGTCTACACCTATCAAGCCATAGAATATTTACAAGATTTCTCTGCCCGAATTTCTATAGACCCCCCAAAATCCTGCCGCGCCTAGGTTTCCCTTCGTCGTACCATCGAAATTTAGCTTATAAACCAGACGGGAAGGAGGAGACCATGAGTTTGGACTCAATCCTCCACACGTCTTGATCCTTTGGTGTAGATCATTAAGGGTCCCTCTGTTCAGCTCCCATTCCTCCGCAATTCTCTTTTCAGGCCCCGAGAAATCTTGGTCGTCCTCATTCCATTGCATGCTATGAATGGTTTCCATTAAGTTTGAGGTCAGTGTCTTCCATACTTCCTTTGAGGATTGATTCTTGTTGCAAAAAAAATTTCCATTGCGCTCTTTCCAGACAACCCACATGACACTGCCCAAAAATGCCTTCCATAAGGTACGTAGAATGTTATTTTTGAAAATCTTGGGTTGCCAACCCTTTATGTTTTGTCTTGGGTCCCCTCTGATCCTGTTGCTTTTCCTGAACACTTGTGCTCCTCGGTCCTTTAAATCTAAAGTAAAGGGGCAGGTGTCAATTAGATGATGCATTCTCTCTTCTTGGCATGTATAGAGGACACACTGAGACAGGCTTTGGGTGCCCCTTCGATGCAGGTTTTCCCTCATCAAAATCCTTCGTCTAACCACTAACCAGCAGAAGATGGCCACTTTTGGCCATGGGTTAGTCATCCATATCATTTCCCAAATATTGTCTTCATCCTTTTGATTCCTAATCCTGATATTGTAGGATTCTTTTATGCTGAATGACCCTTTTTATGAGTAGCCCCATCGGAGAATATCAACCCCGTCATTTATCAGAATGTAGCACTCCTAGAGCTCACTCATGAAAGATCTGATGTCTTTTTCCAAAACCCCATCTTATCCTATATTCGGAACCACCCATCTACGTTGGTCTTCCTGGATGCCTTCCTCCCAGTATTGATTGACTTTTATTCTTCCTTCTTCTATTCCTTTGGTTCATATGTGCTACCAGCAATGATCATTCCTTAGTTTGGGGAGATGATTCCATGAGTCATCCCATAAGTTGGCGTAATTCCCTACTTTGACCTCCCAAAAGTTGTGCTCATGTATTATTTTTCGGCCTGCCAGATCCTTTTGCCAGATGTGAGACCCTTGAGGGCCAGCATTGAATCTTATCAGCTGGGATCTGGGTCGATCTCTTACATACTTTATATGCCAAATATTAGCCCATGGTTCCTGTTTCTAATTGCACCATCTTCACCATATTTTAGCTCCCTAGATTTCCCCCATGATTTCCATGTCATGAAGGCTTAGGCCCCCTTTCTCCTTGGGGCTGCACACTTTCTCCCAACTAAATAGTGAAAATTTGGCCTTAGCTTCCCTTCTTGCCCATGGAAAATTTTGCTGGATGCTCCTTATCTCTCTTAAAATTTCCTTTTAGGCTGAAAGGACAAAAAATAGGTACACGAGCATGGCCTGGAGGATCGACTTGATCAGTACCAACCTAGTCAACAGATTCAGTGGTTTGAGGGTCATGTTTGCCAATATGGTCTTAATCCTGTCTCAAAGATCTTGCCAAGATGTTTTCATGATTGTGCCCTACCCTAAAGGAACCCCTAGATATTTGGAAGGTAGAGTTCCCTTGGTAAAACCCAAAATCCTGCCAATGTTTCTCTATGTGATAGCGGGAGTGTTAAAGAAAAATACCTGAGATTTCTCAGCATTGGATGCGAGCCCTGACACCCTGGAAAAGAGCGATAGACTCGATTTGAAGGTGCGAGCCTCTTGGCCTAAAGGGTGCCCCATAAGAATCGTGTCATCCACGAATTGCTGGTGAGTTTGTTTTTCCATATCTTCATGCAGTGATAGACCCTTGATTCTGTCACTTCCCACCTGAGCCTGGATGAGCTTGCTCAACCCCTCCACGGCTAGTATAAAGAGAAAAGGAGAGAGTGGATCTCTCTGTCTGATCCCTCTGGTAGGTGTAAAGAGCCTGGTTGGTGAGCCATTCAACAATATGGAATAGAAATTTGAGGTAACCAAGGCCATCACCCATTCTACCCACTCTGAAATGAAGCCATGCGGCCTCAAAATTTCCCCCAAATATTGCCAGCTAAGATTTTCATAATTCCAAGGTGTTTAGTACAATTTAGAGAATGGATGGTCTCATGGACTGCTATGATGCAAGCTAGGATTTGTCTGCATTCCACGAAGGTAGATTGCTCCGAGATTGTCAGACCTGGGAGGAGGGGTTTTAATCTATTTGAAATCACTTTGGTTATTATCTTGTAGATCACATTACAGAGGGAAACAAGTCTATACTTACCTGGAGAATCCGTACTCTCCCCCTTTGGAATTAAGGACATAAATGTCGCATTGAAGGCCTTGAGCACCCTATGTTTGCTTCTGGACTCCTCAACAATGGCCCATACTTCCTCCTTGATCATGTCACAGAAGAAGTGGAAGAAGTTGGTCATGAATCCATCCAGGCCAAGGGCCTTCCCCTGAGCCATCTAGTTCATTTCCTCCTTCACCTCCTACATGGATATAGGCTTACTGAGGTTCTCATTGTTCTCCCTGGAAACAGTCCTGGGAATAAGAACAATGATCTGAGCAATGTCATGTCCCCTAGTCTTGTTGTCCTCAGTCATAATTTCCTTAAAGTAGATAGTTAGTTCCTCCTCAACTTCTTCCCTATTTTCCACCTGGGTCCCCTCAGCCCTTTTGATTTCGTGGATCTTTGTGCCCAGTCTGTTATGGACAACCAAATTATGAAAGAATTTGGTATTTTTCTCCCCCTCCTGCAGCCATTTGACTCAGGATTTCTGCTTCCAGTATATCTCTTCCTGTCTTTCCCTGGAATCTAGCTGGGTGAGGAGGTCCTTCTCTTTTTCTTTCATCTCCATGTCCCATCCAATGTCCATCCCTTTTTTTTGGAGGAGGTCAATGTCCTGGATAAGCCTCTTCTTGTCAGCAAAAATGTTACCAAAGTCCTCCTGTTCCAAGTGTGAATCTTATCTTTTAGAGCCTTAAGGTTCTATTGAAATTTGTACATTCTTGTCCCCCCATAGCTGTCCAAATCCTACCACCATTGTTCTACCAGTCCTTCAAAGTCCTTGTGCTCCAACCAGAACTGCTCAAAGTGGAAAGGCTTGGATAGGAGGGTATTCATCACATCCCAATTGAGGCATATTGGCCAATGGCCAAAGCTTGCTGCTGGGAGTACATTTTCCCAAATCTCCCCTAAACCCCTAGCAATATTTTCTAACACCATGAACCTATCTACCCGAGAGGCGACAAGGTGTTCCCCTCCCCTCCAGTTATTCCATGTGAACCAACTATCTCTTATCTCTAGATCCACTAGGGAGCTATGGGCTAATATCTCCCTGAATTCCTATTGGTATTTGTCCAGCACCCTTCTCCCCCTTTCTTTTCCCTTAGAGCAGTGACCAGGTTGAAATATCCTCCTACTATTGATCTTCCTTCCTACACCAAGGCATCTAACCACCTCAGGTGGTGAACAAAGTCTTGTTTCTGAGGAAAGGCACTAGGCCCATATGTGTTGAAAATCGTCCCAGGGATTCCAGATCCTAAGATCTTAAATAATGCCATTAGGGAGAAGTGGCTGGCTCTCTATTTCAAGAGATCCATTGTCTTAGGCTTCCATATATTGGCTATTCCCCCCCATACCTTCTGCATATGTTGCCATAACATTGCTGCCCTTCCAAATTCTCTGACCTACTTTCATTAAGGTTTCGAAGCTACACTTGGTTTCTTGTAGAAAAATCATGTCTAGTTTTTCCTGTTTAATTTTTCTAGCTAAGGTCTTAATCTTTCTCGAGTGATTGTACCCCCGAACATTCCATGAAGCTATCTGTTATCTCTAAGGTTTCGCCCTTTTTACCTTAGGATCTTTGATTGTGATGTGTTTTTGTTTTTAAATTTTTGCTTTGTTTTACACCTCATATTTGATTGAACGTTATTATGGTTTTCTTTTAGTCTTCCGAGTCATCAAAATCTTCACTCATTAGTCATGAACCTATGTATGTGCATGAGATTTTATATTATATAGTGGATTGTTAAAACTGGCAGCATTATCCAAACTGGCAGCAATTCATGAACTGGTAGCATTTCACAAACTCGTAGTAGAGTTTATAAGGGTATTTCATTAAAAAGTTTGTTATTTATAAATACCATGGAATATAAAGGGGATATGGAACTATAGTTATATTCATGGTATTTGGCATTCGGTATGAATATGCTTTAAAGGTGCCCCTGTCCATAAAATGATGGGTTTTATCGTGTCATTTATGAAATTGTACACCTGTTCTCATTTCGAAATTTAAACACTACATGCAATGAATGTTAGTACTGATCGTGGCAGAATCAACTTAATTCATCCTTTTCCCTAAAAATATGTCTCATTATTTTGCTGGTTAACTGGAGAAGGACATTCAGAGGGACATTTTGTATATTGTCAATGTTCATTGATCACGAACAACAACATTAGGGTTTGCAGCAGCTAGGGTTTGTTTTCAAACTATGATAGATTTTATGTTAAAAAGGCCGGATTACATCATATACGTTTCCCTGCATCTCAAAGCAAGCGGTTGCAGCAAACAATTCCCTGTTTAAAGCATTATAGTGTGAAGGGTTTTCAATGTCGAAGACAGCAGAGGAAGAAGATCCAGAGGTTAATGTAAAAAGAAAGCAAGGAGGTTTCATTTGCAGATTGGAGCCAAACAATACAGACTGGATAATGAAATTTCCCAGGTAAGCTAAATTAATGCAGAAGTCTGGATGGTTTAACTTCTGTGAGAAATTGCAAGGTTACCATTCACAGGTAACTAGGTTATTTATTAAAAATTATAGAGATGAAAAAGTTCAGTTGGAAAGCTTAACAGTTAGGGTAAACGAGGATTATATTGCTGACGCAATAGATGTTCTGGCACAAGGGGAAAATGGTTTAAACAATAGGACTTCCAAGGAGATTTCAGTGAATTTTTGATGCCAGGATCTGAAAAGCTAGATTGGAAGAACGGTGTCCATGTTAGCAAAATGAAGCCAAGCTGGAAGATTCCTTTGGAGATGATACAAAATTATATCACATGCGATGGCAGGTATGACAGAGTGTTAAAATGCGATTTAAAATTACTGATGCACATTAATGGAACTATATAGGTAAATCTCCCATTTTATTTATTAAAAAGCCTTCAAAAGATGATTTCCAGGGTTCAGGGCCATCCCGAGCATACTGCTCGATTTGTCTATCATCAAGGCTTGATTAAGCTATTAATCTTATCACAGTTGCATAAGGAGGGAAGAAGATGGGGATCTTTATTGACAGAGCTAGGGTTTAAAGACAACCCTAAGGAGAAAGGGAAGAGGATGATGGAAGATTACGACCAGCAAACAACAAGCCCTAAAAGAACAGTTCAAGCTATTGAAAGAGAAGAAAATAATACTACAAAGAAACCTATCCAAGCAGGTTTGTGTCCTGAAGCTTCCTACACAAATAAAAACATTGGAAAACTGAGTGTTATGCTAAAAAATATAGCCTCAAAAAGTGAAATTTGTAAACAGTTATTGAAGACAGAGAAGCCAAGAACCAGGCTAAGAAAGAAGTTGCAGACAGAGAAAAGAGTAGCACATGAAGATGCCATGGAGGTTGTAGTGATAGATGATGCTCGTAGTGAAGAAACTGTTCATACATCAAAGGATCAGTATTGTGCATATATTGAGAGGTTTATTGACATTCAAGGAGTTGCAGGGTCTATACCTGAAGCTTTTTGCACAAACAAGCAGGTTAATTCAAATGATGGTTCAGCATCAAGGACTCAACAGGAAGAGGAAGTCCATATAAGAGAAGAAGATTCGGAAATATCTCGAGAACTAAGCCAAGTTAGGAAGTCTTTGCAGAAATACAAAGAACAAACCAAGTATCTGCAAAACATTAATGAACAGTTAATGGTAGCCAATAAGAGACTTCGTGAAGATCTGGAGGATAAGGAGACAAAATATCAAAAGTTGCTGATAATTTCTAAAGATATTCTAAGAGAAAAATGAGCTATTCAGAGGTAGCTGGAACTCATCAAAGCCTGGCATAAGGAAGACAACAAAGACGCTGAATTCGCTAGATTCCAGAAGCGTTCCCAGGTTCTGAGTGATTTAGCTATATTAGCAGAGGCTTCCAGAAGCCTTTAGAAGTTGAATTGTAGTTTGTTTTTGATGTTATGTTCTTTATTTGACAGATGTATTCTCTATATTACACTTGTGCTTGAATACTATTTAAAAGGGATTGACTTCCCTATTTTTTAGGAGGTTCAATCCATAGATATAGGATCTTATAGTTATCCTAAAGAAACATATATTTTGTATTTAAAGGAGGTCTCTAGAGGAGACAGGGAGTTGGCATTTTTGGAGTTATGAAGATCCAGTTTTGATCACTCTCTGTATGACATAGAATACTCTACAACTTCAATACAGGTTCTACTTTGAATGAACATGACTATGATTTGTCTGTGTGTGTTATGAATTTTTTTTCTTGTAATTTGTCATGTATATGGTCCATTGAATTCCATTGCATTGATTCTTATATTGAAATACAATTATCCTTTATATTTAAAAAAAACAGAGGCAGTTTCATTTCATGACTTCATGATCGTAGTTACTTGGATATTGGATCTTGTATCTTGTTTTATGTTATACAGTTCTTGTATGATTTTGTGATTCTCTTATAGCTCTCATGACATACCAGCCTAGTTCTTTCATAATTGTGTGATTCTCTTATAGCTCTCATGACATACCAGTCTAGTTCTTTGATAATTGTGTGATTTTTTCAATAGTTTTGATTTCATAACAACTTGGTTTTCATTTTGATTTTATTGATTTATATTTTTGAAAAATATTTCCTTAAGCTTGAACCGCTGTAGTCTAGGTTCAACTTTAGGGATAACATCTTCTGGTGCCGTTGTCGGGGATGGACAAAGGAAAGGATATCTTCCCTGGGTAATCGACATTTTCATGAAACTGATTTTGCAGGGTGAGCAAAATCAGTCAAATCTGATATAGACTACATTCATACACCTTTAAAAAGTTACAGTGGCTTCAAAAAATATAGGAACTCGAGGAAATCCCTCATCCCCTTTGAATCCAGGAGTCTCAGATCCTGAGCAATTGTTAAAGGAGGCTAGGAGAAATTTAATTTCTAGTTGATCAGAAAAATTTGAATAGACAACATATTTGGAGATCCCTGAGTCTTCATTATTCCATTTCCTTCTTTCAACCCGCATTCAGAAAAAGGAAGAGAAGAGTTAGACCTGTTATTTACCCCTTCCCAAATTGACAATTTCCATATCTTTACAAATCCTTTAATGTCATAGAAGGTTAAACTTGAAGCATTGCAAACATGAGCTTCCTCTTTATTTTCAACCCATATTCCTTTGGTTAAGACTGTCCCAATGAATCAATCAAATTCTGGTAAATTGTCTCCCTCATCACAACAGTCAAGCGGCCTTCATTCTAATACAAATTTAAACATTTCCAACCCTAGAATGACTCAGCCTCAAAATCGAATGGCTGCTATGGTAGTAGCAAGATATGCCCCACTTTTTTTACCCCAGCCTCTCAATGCTCTCCCAGCAGGAGATTATTAGAAGTACCTTCCAAGGTTTAATGGCCAGGGAGATGCTACTGCAGAAGAACACTGGAATACATTCTGTAGTTATGCAGACAATCATAATTTTGAACATGAAGATGTTTGGATGAGGGTTTTTGTTCAAAGTTTAGATGGTGAGGTTAGAAAATGGTTTAGGGAATTACCACCAAACTCCATAGATGGCATAGATGCTTTAGAAGAAGCATTTATGAGACAGTGGGGGGACACTAAAGACTATTTGTATTACATGACAGAGTTTGGATCATTAAAAAGAAAAAAGGATGAAGCTGTGGGAGACTTTTCCAAAAGATTCAACAAAATGTACAGTAGGATTCCAGCTGAAATAAAACCCACTGAGACAACAACAAAGTTAACTTATGCAAACTCATTCGATCATGAGTTTTCTTTGCTATTAAGAGAAAGAAAATCTGTGTCACTTCAAAACATGCAAAATGCAGCATTAGAAGTAGAGTCAAATATTTTGGCCTCAAATAAACTCAAAGAGGAAATAGAACACCAAATTGTTGACAAAAAGGGTAAAAAATAAATCATTACATCCAGCCATACAGGAAGATCATCAGATAGCAAAATGGATGAAATGAACAAAATCATAAAAAGTTTGTCTGCTAAGATCGATAGGATGGAAATGGGAAATAGAAATCAGAATAAAGCCATACCTAAAGGTGAGAGAAATCAGAATCAATTTAGAATACCTTTTTCTCCTAGGTTCTTGCCAAGAGAAAGACGAAATAATGATATGCAGAGAGACAGGTGAGAAAATGAAGAACAAAGGATTCAACCTCCTTTTCAAAAAAATAATGTCAGAGATGACGAATCATATGAAATAGATGAAGGGGAGTTAGATGGTTTGGAAGAGGAAGAACATAATATTAGTCAATGTGATGGTGATTCTTCCTCTCATTTTCTGACTAGATCTGATTATCAGTATGCTACAGGAATAGATCATTATGAAGAAGATGATTTTAAGATGTTTATGCCTGAAGTCTGTCAGGAAATACCACAAAAATCATATGGTCTAAGATCAGGGGTAAAACATGCAGCACAAGCTAAAAACTTGGTGAAAGCTATTCCTCTTAAACAAAATAGGTATGCAAATCAGAATCAAATTGTAAATGAAAGAAAAGATGAAGTTGTGAATTCTGAGGAGATGAATAAATCTGTAAGTGGTTTTAGTTTCGAGCATGAGCTTAATAAAGTGAAAATCCCTGTGCCTTTAACAGAGTTGATTAAGAGTAAAGTTTATAGGGAAGCAGCTTTTAAGACTTTTAGAAATGCAGTGAATTCTAATCCTATCACATCTGATGAGATCAATTTGGAGGATGAAAAACCTACTATCATTGTAGGGTCAAAAACTTTTGATCAGCCTGATGACAATTCAGAATATCCTCCTCCTTTTTATATAACCTTTCCAATACATGATCAACTATTGCATAATTGTCTACTAGATTCAGGGGGTTCACATAATCTCATGCCAAAAATAGTCATGGAAGCTTTAGGACTGAGTGTTACTAAACCATACCATGATTTGTATGGATTTGATTCTAGGGCAGTGAATTGTATTGGGGTAATCAAGGACTTGGTGGTCAATTTAACCCAGGTACCTATGAAGAGTGTACTGATGGATATAGTTGTAGTAGATATTTCTCCTAAATTTGGTATGTTATTGTCTAGATCCTGGGCAAAGAAAGTGGGAGGAACTCTGCAGATGGATCTTTCATATGCTACAATCCCAGTATTTGGAGGACAATTCAGACGACTTTACATAGAGGTACAGATGGCATATTTGGTAAGTGATAGTAGACACCCTAATAATCATCTGATCTATTCAATTGATGAAAATTTTGGTTCTTGTATATTGCAATTAAATTATGAAACTGAAGGGGTTTTAAAAGTGCAAAAGGATATTCCAGTTTAGGTAAAGAAAGAGGAACCAGATGGATTGTGGCAGATGTATTTTGATGGTGCATCAAGTAAAGAGGGGGCAGGAGGAGGAGTATTATTGATTTCAGCTGAAGGTGAGGTTATTTCCCTTATGTACAAATTGGAATTTAAAACAACAAATAATACTTCTAAATATGAGGCCTTGATTCTTGGGTTAAGAGCAGCAAAATACTTGGGTATTAAAGAACTTGTTGTATTTGGCGACTCCGAATTAGTTATTCAGTAAGTAAAAAGGGTTTATCAAGTAAAGCAGTATTTATTGAAAGTTTATAGGAATGAGGTCTGGGATCTAATTGAAAATTTCTTCATAGCCTTCAATATCACTTTTGTCCCAAGAGAATATAATGAGACAGCTGATTCCCTAGCTTTAGCAGCAGCCTATTTCAAGGTTCCAAAGGTAACTCATTTGAAATACCCAATAGATGTAAGATACAGACCTGCTGTCCCAGATAATGTCAAACATTGGAAAGTTTTTAATGATGATCAGGAAATAAAAGAATTTCTGGAATTAGTAGGTGAATTCTTAGATGATACAGTTGATCATGAACAAGATTTAGAATGGGTAGAAAATGAACCTTGGAGAAATAATTCAATTGTTGATCACAAAATTGTTGAGTTAAAAGGGAATTTCATTCATAAAGGACTTGTTCCTTTAGAAAGATTGTTTTCAAAAGATGATACACTGATAAAACCCACTCTGCAGACTACTCAGGACAATGTTATGGAATATAATATTGGTTCTGAAAATCATCCTAAGATGATAAAATTGTCAAAATTGCTGTCAGATGAAGAAAGAAGAAAATATATTGGTTTGCTGAAAGAATACAAGGATATTTTTGCTTGGTCATATCATGATTTAAAAACATATGATACCAGCATAATTCAGCACAAAATTCCTCTAAAACCAAATACTAATCCTTTTAAACAGAAGCTTAGAAGGCTTAACCCAGCATTGTTGCCAGTAATTGAAAAAGAGGTCAAAAAAATACTAGATGCAAAAATTATTGTGCCTCTAAGGTATTCATCTTGGGTTGCTAATTTAGTGTCTGTACGTAAGAAGAATGGAGAGATAAGACTATGTGTAGACTTCCGGAACTTGAATAGATCTTGTCTCAAGGATAACTATTCATTACCAAAAATAGATCAGATCTTGCAGAGGGTTGTAGGTTCTCATAGAATTTCAATGATTGATGGATTTTTCTGGTTATAACCCACTAGTGGAAAATGAGAGATTAGTGACCAAAAAAATGACCAAAATCCGCATATCAATGACCACTTTTGGTTTGGCGATCGCTGGTGGCTAATTTACGGTCTTTTATTACGCGACCAAAATTGGTCATTTATAGCTTGTCAGTTGGTCATTAATTTGGTCATATTTGAATCGATGACCAAATATATGACCACATTTATGACCAAATTAATGACCACATGGCAAACTAGAATATGACCAAATTTGGTCGCGTATTAAAAGACTGCAAATTAGCCACCAAAACTGCTTTTTGGTCATTGATATGCGAATTTTGGTCGTTTTTTTTGTCATTTATATCTCATTGTTTGGTCACATGTCTCTCAATTTTTTGTTATTTTATATATGAATTTTGGTCATTAATCTCATTTATTGGTCACTAATTTAGTCATTTTTAGTGGTTTTATGTGTGGTTATTATATTTTAGTAGTTTTAATGGTGTCCATTATTAATCAATATAAACTTTTAATATGATATTGTGTTTAAATGAAAAAAAGAATCATACATTATTTATCATCATCTAATACACATTTGAATTATGCAAATATAAAGTCCAACCATATAAGTTTTAAACCGCACAAATTATATTATATGAAATGTCAAGTATTACAATAAATGAGTTTTCTCAAAAACTATCTCCATATAACTTTACATGAAAATCATCTAGTACACCGATGACTTTTCAAAATATTACATTGGCTAAACTATCCCACTTGTACTTTGTTGCTAATCCATACTTGGATCCCGCGACAGCTTCAAAACCATACTTCGCAACTTGAAACCCTTAGCAACAGGCTCTTCATACTCAATGGAAAAGCATCAGCAACAGAATCTTCATACTCAATTGCCCACTTTTTGAGCTTTCTATGTGTGCACATGCTTTTGTATCTGCACTGCACGTGCTTCTGAGCTTTCTGAGCTTTATATCTACGCACGTGCTTCTGTATCCACATTGCAGCAGCCTCCCTCTTCATGTTTTTACAAATCTTGCGAGTAAGGTTACCTGCAAACAACACATGTTAAGTAATAAATTGTATTGCTCAGTAAAAATAAAAAAACAAATAACTGAAAAATGTACATAGTAATTTCACAAGATTTAACATGGCAAAAAGAAACAATTCCAACAAACAGTTATATATGTGCTTATTATAACAATTATAAAAACACTTATGATACCTCTGCTTCTGAGCTTTCTGAGCTTTATATCTGCGCACATGCTTCTGTATCCACATTGAAGCAGCAGCCCTCTTCATGTTTTTACAAAGCTTGCGAGTAAGGTTACCTACAAACAACACATGTTAAGCAATAAATTGTGTTGCTCGGTAAAAATAAAAAACAAATAACTGAAAAATGTACATGGTAATTTCATAAGATTTAACATGGCAAAAAGAAACAATTCCAACAAACAGTTATATATGTGCTTATTATAACAAATACAAAAACACTTCTAATACCTCTGAAGGAAGTCCAACTCCATTGTATTGCCTAGTAGATCTTTCATGGATATGATGGCTTCCGTAAAAGTTCAATACTTAACAACCTGATTGGGTTTTTACAAATATTCTAAGACATTACTAGTAGTTTTCATCTCCCTAAAATTTACTAGGAACCTTTATTTTAGTAAAAATGTGTCTGGTTACATACAATGGGATGCAGAATTATTTATCTCAAGAAAATATTTTCAGAGCTGCAATCATCTCTTGGCTGCTGAATTCTTCTTTATCATCACTTACAGTAACTGTCACTATATTTGGACTTTGTGAAGGGAAAACGTCTTCTCTTCCATTGCTAGAAGGACTCCTCCCCATCTTTTCACTTCCATCATAGGTGATCCCTCTCAATATTAGTGTCTTATGCATTCCTCCAATCATCTCTTCATAGATTGTATCTCCTTTTCCCCCAAAAACACATACATATTGGCTATATCCAAGCCCCATCGAACATACAAGTACCTGCAAATCACCAAATCTAAATTTTAGTAATACATATCTCGCTCAACAAGAATTTATTGCATGGGCTTTGTTTGAGCCAGAAGTGGTTAACGTGCACTCACCAAAGACCAAATCCATTCAATTAAATTTAAAGGCAAAGAACTATCTAGAATTTTATCACCTTAAAGCTTGAGAGCTTGAAGCATGAAGAGGCAGCACACACAGTCGGGAACAATTTTGAGAGTAAAGCACATGGCATCTTAAACCTCTCATTCTCAATTGCCGTCTCAGCTCATGTGCTTTGGGTGCCTGGAAAAATAGTACCCAAGTAAAATCTTTAAAATATGGCCAGAAGTGCTTAACATGCACTTGCCAAAGACCAAATCCATCCAATTAAATTTAGAGGCAAAGAACTATCTAGAATTTTATCACCTTAAAGCTTGAGATCTTGAAGCATGAAGAGGCAACACACACAACTGGGAACAATTTTGAGAGTAAAGCACATGGCATCTTAAACCTCTCATTCTCAATTGCCGTCTCAGCTCATGTGCTTTGGGTGCCTGGCAAAACAGTACCCAAGTAAAATCTTGAAAAGATGATAGGACTAATCAATATTCAATGACAGTCCTGAATCCTGATTCTATTATACTAATAGAGAGTTTTCAAGGCTCCCTAGTATTTGGAATAAATAAATTTAGCTCTTGTACTCCTTTCTAAAAAATTAATGGCATGCAATTGGAGCTAGTAAACAGGTGCCTTAATCAACAAACAATGTTTTTCTAGATTTTCAGGAGGCTGAATACCACTCTTGTAGTGAGATAGAACATATACCAATTACTGAAAATGACTTCTAGAATTGAAACTTACAGTGGATATATTATTGACTTTATAGGCCAAGCAATGGGGGTTAGATGCTTCGGCATCCTCCATTAGGAATCAAGAATTCTGTGGACCTCTCAGTTTTCTCATGCTTTTTTCTCAAGCCCTCTGCACCCCAACGATAATTGATATGAGAATCATAATCTGGATCTGGTTATATGGGTGAATCTAGACTATCGCCAGCTGTATATAAAAGCTGGCTCCCACTGCTGCAAATTAGAGCATCAAATGCATACAATTTTACTCCAATAGACTGAAGCACAGAAATAGTTTCTAAAACTGTCAATGCAGTTGATAAGATGAATCCAATAGATGGGAAGTTACCAGCATAGCGAACTGCATTCATAATATCTTGGATAATAATAGCTAGTTTACTAACAAGGGGTTCTCCACTAGCACCATAGTAATCCATTGCAATATCAAATAGACGCTTTCTTCTCCTGAGAGGTAGTTTCCCCATAGAATTAAAGCTATTATTTCGATCAATATTTTTTTTTCCTGTATCATTTGGTTCTCACAGTTTAGATTAACTATTCTTAGTCTTCTCTATGATCATCCTAATGTGATCAGAAATACCCTCCCCATTATCTTCATTTTGAAGAAGCTTATCAAGTTCAATAGTGTTATTAAGTGAATTTGAGCAAGAAGGTTTATATGCATATAATGAGAGTCTAAGGGATGTATCTCGGCCATCCTTGAATGAACCAATGTTTGATTCAGAATCCATATTTTCATTGAAGTCATTTTCACTCTGCCATTGTGGAAATCCTTGACAAATATATTTTACAATGTTGTGGCCAAGAATAGAGATGAATGTTCTTCATACCATTTTTCCTGCATTCAGCCCAGAGGTTCTTATCAGCTACTAGTCTATACAAAGCAGCTACAATTTCCTTGTCATTATGCGGATCTACCAACAAACCATTCTTCAATGTGTGCACAAGATTGAACCAATTTGTAAAGAAAAAATCAGAGAGCGATTGATGACATTAGATCCAATCAGACTTTTAGTTTTGAAGGTATAATTTTCAATATACCTGTTTAATGTCTACATGTCCTCCATTATGTGGCAACCATAGGCAATCCATGTGCAGCTGCCTGCATTTAAACAAAGTGGGATAATGACATGCTTTATTCTTTTTACACAACCAAAATGCTTTTAGATCAAATTGTTAGGTTAGAGACCATGATATAAAACTCTTAAAATCTTAAAATTTCATCTTAAAGATCAAATTTTCTGTCAATAAGAAGAGCAATAATGGATAATTTCTTTTTTATAATTTGACAAGAAGTTTTATAAACCTTGGTTTTTGCAGCAATCCTATATATATTAGCAACTTGTGATTGCTTGTGATGTTTGGATATGCCACTTCTCCAAAGAGATCATCTCCAAGAGCATCTCCTCCAAAGACAGTTGTGAGGCTTTGCAGCAAGGTCTCTCTTAGTTCCCTCATTACAAGTGAGGTTGAAGGCACCTGCAAAAATATTAATAAATTAGTAACATTTTGAATCTTGTCAAATCGCATGACCACTCAACACAAGTGACCAAAATGGGCAGAAAGGTAAATAACAGTACCAAACACTCATAAGGAAAGCGAAATTATTGGATATAAGGGAATAAAGCAATTTAGGCTAAAAATCTGGAATGTACAAGTATTACTATTTATGGTCATCCGAATGAAGGACCCAAAAAGTAATTATGTCTAATCCAAACATACATGATTTAGAGAGAATTACTAATTTTTATAACACCAACTAAACTAAGGAAACCAGCAGTATCAGAGATACAACAAATATATATTACCAGTGTCTACTTCAACTTGCACAAAACTGTACTAGTAGAAGGATCATTTATGCAAAAATTGCAAGTTTTTTCTCCATACAACAATGAACACCAGGCCAATTAAGTGTACACGTGGGTTCTGGAAACAAAAATCACAAACATTTCAACAATTTAACCATGTTGGAAAATTTACAGAATGAAAATATATTTCCAGATGCCAAAATACAAGATTCCAAAATATATTTCCCAGAGTGTGAATCGGGAACATTTTAAATATTCCCTGTCACCAACTTGACATTTCAAAGAGGAAGAAATATCATTGTAGAATGAAAATTGCAGGACACTGGCCATTATAGTTCAGTTCAATAAGGTCCTTAGGATGCTACACACTATTTGTATTA
Organism: Pseudotsuga menziesii; assembly: GCA_001517045.1. NCBI lineage: Eukaryota > Viridiplantae > Streptophyta > Pinopsida > Pinales > Pinaceae > Pseudotsuga > Pseudotsuga menziesii. The sequence goes on from LPNX010518962.1 coordinate 44,570, forward strand.
ATTTGGATGTTTGTTGAATTGGATGTTTTGAATATGCTTTAACATCCACAATGTCTAACATTTGGTGGTAGACAACTTTTGCAAAACTGATGATTTGAGGCAAGACCTGAATTATCAGATGTAGTTCCCATTTGAATACATAGAGAATCATTCACTACAAAATACAGTTAGAAGGTTCTACTGCTCAGTGCTCATGATATGTAATCAATTTATTTCTTTATCTGATAAGTCCACAACATGAATGACAAGGAGTCTCTACTTAAACTCCATAAAGGAATAATGATAGTAAATTCAAAATCCAAAATTGAGTTCATGAATACTCGCATCAAGGGATGTTGTGCTTTCTAATACTTTTGATGCAAAAGATTATGCTGTAAAGGATTTTCTTAATATTCATTATTCTATCCTCTTTCCATATTTGCTTGATGCTCATCACCTTTGAGGAGATGCTATGATATGGCATATCTCAACCAAACTTATATCTAGAACAAACATATCATAGGTGCTTACTGGAAAGACTATTTCAACAATGTAGTTAAGTCAATTTACAAGCAAAGTTCTTTAATGCATTTTCAAGTTGTTTCTTTATGGCTAGTTATTCACTAACTTGCAATCCATGGTTAAACTTTAAAGCAATAGCAGTATTGAAATCATTGCATACACCCAAAAATTACATATATTAGCTTTCATTGTTTCACTGTTTGTGATAACTGAAAATTATTACAAGCTACTATATCAGCACCAACCACATTCGTGTTTATTTACTCAGAAAGCATAAATTATAATAGCTTAAAACTCAATTTTCAAACTCACTCAAATCTCTTAGACAAAACTGAATGAATAACACTCACCCACATTGCCTTCTTTTATGAATGAAGAAGGTAATTATTTTACGAAATAGAGCTCCTAAGTTTAGAAGCGAAAATTATAAACCCTAAATTTAACCTAGAAAAGTGCATCCTCCCTGCATGAGCAATTTTCTTGGAATAGATTGCCCTGTTCTAATTCTGGAAAATCCCTTAGCCCATGCACCTTAGATAAATCTAGAAAAGTCCCTAAGGTTGGCACCTTTTCCTTAATCTGCAAAATTCCCCAAGCCAAGCACCTTTTCCTAAATCTAGAAAAGATAAAATTAGTACAACAATCTTCTAATTAAAACAAAGGCTATGTCTGGAACAATTTAATAAAAACAAACCACTGAAACTTTAAATAAATAAGGTTGAAATATGCGTGTTGTAGGCATGTACACACACTATTACTGTCTACATAACTACAGTGTTGTGCCACCTTAACACTGACACACCCTCAACCAGTGTGCATCTTTCTGCTGCATATCCAAGGTATGGCTGCTGTAGAATCTGCAGTTGATGAATTTGTTGCCAAAGATCATGCTACTGTAGAACTTACTTCTGTCGAACTTGTTGTTGAGGAATATGTGGTTATAGAATCTGCTGCACCTCTATTGAAGGGGAAAATATCTACAAAAACAACCAAAACTAACACTTCCTTTTTGCAAGGAAAGTGTTCTCCACAAAGCCAAGTCTCTCCCATAGCATCTTGAACTTTAAAAAATCTCAAGGTGTACTTCCATTGCTTGTCATTGCCTGAATGCTCAGAATCAATTGATTAAATGGGGGTTTTTGGAACACTCTCCCAGACATCAGACTCCCCTGTCATGGCTGTTAGTTTACTTGTTGCTCTGAAGTATTCTATCTCTCCAGCCATAGTGCACTCAGCAATACATGTTCCAGCATGTGATTAGAGCTGATGTGCTTATTGCTGTGAGTGAGATGGGGCATATGAAGTGTTATAGGTGAGGGTGCATCAATGCTCAATGTTCCAACAACAAAGGAGCATGCATGCATGCACCAGCCATAAATAGATGTGTTATTTTTGTCTTTAGTTCAGTTCTAAAATTAGATCTTCTCTGTAGTTATAAATTAGATCACATGCAGATTAGATTCAGATAGCCACAGTTCACTAGGGAAAGAGGGAGTGTGTATGAGGATTGTTCTTTCCAGGAAGGGCGTTCTTACCAAAGAGATGTGGGCTCCTATTTCACTTCAATTTAACATGATTTATTGGTAGTTCTATTCATGAAGGTGTTCTATCCTAGGCATCTTGATGACGTCAAATTTGATGCATGTAGCCCAGATTTATTGTTAGCCCCTCTGCTTGTGTTATAAAGACACGAGGGCATTCAATTCTGTTGATTTTCAGTTTTCTTTCAGCTAGTGATTAGATGTAATAGTTTCTTTGTTTGAGTTAATTAAAAGTGATGTGATTGGTTACTGCAATGTACTAGCTTCTTGTTCATATCTTTAGAGTTTTTCGTTTGTAGATTTAGCATTCTTCATCTGTTGTTTTGATAGGTTACACAATTTAGTTTCCTAGATTAGTTTATTAGAGATTATAGGTTCAAATCTGCTTTAAACTTCTAGGAATAAGTGTACAGATAGAGGTATTCTATCTAGGATAGGGAGTTGTCCCGAGGTTTTAGGGGTTGGATACATGAGTTCGTGTTTGAAAAAATCACTGGAGACTTGTGATTTTTTATCTATTTTTTCTAGAAGTTTGTTCCAGGAACAATGGTATGACTACCTTCCATCCTAGATACGAAGATAAACTGGAGGGCCCTTCCAACTTTGTTCCGTGGAAGGATTCAGTTACATATGCTTTTGGAGGAACATGAGCTTTGGTATCTTGTGGAGAAGACGGTTACACTTCCTGCAGAGGCTGGTGGGTTTGTAGATTATAACAAGAAGATGTCCAAGAGAAAGCAAGTCATCCTCAACTAGACAAAGGATCCTTTGATTCCTCATATAATCAGAAATATTGGAAAGGAGATGTTTGATGTTCTAGTCACTCTATATTAGAGTGAAAACATCAATCAGAAGACGTTGATGAGGAATAAGCTTGGAGACACACAAATGAGCAAGAGAAATATCATAGCCAGTTATTTGAAGAAGATCACTGAACTCAATGATCAACTTGAAGCAGTTGGAGAAGAGTTTGAGGGTGAAGAGTTCATACCCACAACCCTGAATGAGTTTTCATCCTATTGGTAACCTTTTGTTTGGGGTGTGTATTCCTAAGATAAGTTGCCCACCTGTGAGAAGCTTATATGGGATGATTTCAGAAGGGAACAATAGTCCTTGAGTATTTTAATTCAGATTTGTAGGCTGTAGACATTTTGACGGAGCGTCTATCAACCAGATGACCTATCGAGAACATTTGTAAGATGTTCTTTCGAAAAAATTCATTGTCTATGAGGTGGATCTTTAAAAAGTAGCCAATAGAAATCTTTCGAAAGATCCCAATTGCTTTGCCATCAAAGATATCTTTCGAAAGATCCCAATAAGGCCAATGGCATTTGCTTGTCCATTAGGCTCATATATAAGAGTGGCTGGTTCAAAATGAATTCGGATGAGCCAAGATAAAAGATAATTTGGATTGGCCCTACAAGAGTTCCACTTTTATTTACCAAGAAAGGTGTGACTTTAGTTTTCCTATTTGATTTATTTTTCTTTATTGAAGATGGTTTCCCTTTTTCTTGTCATAGCTAAGAGTTAATAGTGCTAGTGTGTTCTGAATGCAATTTACTATTGTGAGTTCATCCTACTTCCTAGAACTCATATTGCTCAATGAGAATACAATAAATAACTTCTGTTAAAATTTAGATGATAAATGCCACATAGTTTGAAAACAAACATTGTTTAGCATACTTAAAAGTTAATCAGAAGTGTATTTTTTGCATCGAATATAGAAAAATACATTTGTTCTTTGTTATAGAAAATACAACAACCTGATTTACCAATCAAATGACAAAACTAATAAGATACGAATATGAAAATATACTTAAAGAGTAGGAATTGGCCATGCTTTTATTAACTGGGTTTCAATTTCTGGAGCCATATATATGGAGTGCAATCCCCACCAGGATACCTCATCTCATCAGCCAGTGTTGGGCATTCTAGCCCATCTCCTAAGTCCACCAGGAAATTGGAATTTATTTCTAGTCTACCTTTGTCAGTGTCGCAGTCAATCTGAAGCATATGGGAGCCTTTCTCTATCAATTCAGGGTAGAACTGTTGATCCCAAGGACTAAATAACGAATTGGTAACATAAAGGCACTTTCCATCCAAACTTAATTAGATCATTTGTGGCCCTTCCCTCAATCGTTTAGCCTGCAACTATATATTCAAACAATCTTTTACGTATTTGCAAGTGTATGAGAAATGTTTCTTTGATTGAAATCAATTTATTGCCCAACATATAAGTACAAAATCCCTAGCTAAATCCACCATTTATTCTAGAGAATCACATTGCCACAATTTGATTTTTTATGATTTTCATAGTCAACTCTATAAAAAGACCTAATTTGTATCAATAACCCTATATTTTGAATGTGTATCACAATTTTGTGTTGGTTTTGCAATGCTGATTGGTGGTTTCACAACTTTGTTTGTGCAAATCAGGGTTTCTCTTGGGCATTAGGTTTTCTTAGATCCTACAGCATGAGTTTTATTAGTTGTGATGCCTATGGACACGTCATGGAACATAAGATCAAAAATCAAAACTTGAGGTATGAAAATGCTTAAAACATTCCTTACCAAAAAGAATCGCAACTATCTCCAATTCTCTCTCTCGATACCTTGGGAAAAAATGGTATTCAGCAAATAGGTTGTGTATCATGCAAGCAAAGATTTCTTTTTCCCTACAAAATTAACCAATCCAAAAGGAATATTAGTCTTCAAATAGAATCACATGTACAAATAGATTATACATCAAACAAATCCATGTGAATTCTAGTAGATAATACTTAAAAGTAGGAAGCAAACTGAGAAACATGTTTAGTAACTAGTAAACTAATCAAAGCAGAAATGTTCTTGTTTTCAAAACATTTAATAGTAAATAGCTCAGCAAAGCAGGGAAAAGCCTGCATGTTTACCAAATTATAACTTACGTACATCCTACATGTTTACCACATTGTAGGGAATGTGGCAATCACTGTTAGAAGAGGATCAAAAGAGGATAAAATAGAAACATATCACACTAGAAAACCTCCAATGTCCTGAGACAATTTCATCAGGAAAATCTTTATAACTGAGAACACTATTAGCTTTATTTACAGGTCAGGAAGCAAGATACCTCTTCTCAGATGACTCCTTGAAATGTTCAAGCTTTTGTATTACATCATCCATTGTTAACTGTCCAATATATGTATGTTGAAATTTTAAAGTGACCTTTTAATTAAATGTTTGAGTTTATAATTTTAAAGTGAATTTATGAGCATTAATGAGGGTGAGTATTAAAGTCTCATTATTATTTAAAAAGTGAACTTTCAATGAGGAAATGAGATGAACCATTGAGCTCATGTAGTTGGTTTTTAATTCTAGCGTTTAATTTCAAGGAGGAAGTTACTCAAACAAAAAGGGAGAGGGAAAGGAAAATTGAGACTATTGTTCACTTTCGAGAGAGATTTTTGAGAGAGAGAGCAAGAGAAAACCAAAGAGAAACCCTTGCAAAAATTTTCCAGAACCAGGAAGAAGAGAAAGAGCACAAATTTCGAGACAACAGTACCATCAGAGTGGCATGAATCCCAAGGCAACCGTACAACAATTAATGCATCCATACAGTCCATACAGAAATTAATGCAGGCCGTACAGTGACCGTGCAACACGTTTTTTTAGGAGAGAGAAGGCACAAATTTTGAGGCAGTTTGCACAGAAATCGAGGCAGCCGTACAACATTGATTGGTGTACGTACAGCACGGATTTTGAGGCATGGTTGCAAATCTTGAAGAAGAAGAAATAGATGATAGTTCCATCTTCAACTCACTTCCATAAGTTACAACACTTGTAAGAAAAGATGCAAAATTGGGAGAAATAATCAACACAACAGTCTATGATCATAATAGAAACATAACAATAAATCTTTTGAAATAATGAGAGCACCTAGGCCACTACGAAATTTTAGCAAATTACAGACTTTGTAAGGGAGAAACCTGGAAAAAACAGAGAAAAGGATGGCATGTTTAATGAGTCATACGAATAGTAAATGCGAACAGTCTCGAATGGATAACTGGTTTGTAAAAGACGCTACAAATTATAGAATAAATTACTAAGAAGCATGTGTTGGCATTTAAAGACAAGCATTCCAGCATTTATCTCTATGTCAAAAAACATACCATATTTTCAGCACAAGTTGGTGGCATGAAAAGTGTCAGACCTCCATCTATGCAGATACAATTTCTGAAAATTGTGACAGGCATTGGTGCAAGATATCTGTGGAAAAATATTAGACTTCCTCTTTGTCAGAATCCATTACCAACATTTTACAGTAAAAACATTTCTGTGGTGGAAAAAGCTGAAATTCTTGTCCTCGAAGAAAAAGACGGAAACAACAAAACAAATTTAGAAAGCACAAAGGTAAAGAATATACCCTGGTATAAAAGAAGAAGCGAAAACGACATCAATCAAATCCTCCTTAGAGTCAAACTGATCTATAAGCAAGGCCCTCAGTGATCTGAACACTTGTGTTATAGCAATTGTATCACAATAGTAATAGTAGATCAAGTAAGCAGCAGACTGATGTCAAATGTCAAGAATAAAAAATTACCCTAAATCATTGGCATTTGATGTCTTCTTACTAAATCAAATATACTGAATACAATCCAGAAAAGAACTTTGTAGACCCATGGGTATTGGATAAAGCATTAACATACCGTCTTGATGTTTTTTGTTGCTAAGTTAATTTTGTGCCTCCTATGAATAATTTATGGCCTAAAGTAGATATATCAGTAGATGACTTATGTTGTGGTCCTTAGTTGTTTTCTTATGTTTCACAAAGGTTCATCCCAAGGGTAGGGGCCAAACAATTTCCTGGGACAGCAGGAGGCTACAGCCAAAATTATGTGGATAGAACAGGAGACGTAAGGCACAGGACATAGGGGATCCCCCCCAAAAAAATATTTATCTATCTATATGTATATATATATATAGAGAGAGAGAGGATGGGAGAGAAAAATAAAAGATTAAAATTTTTAATGAATCATGATTAAGCACAAAAAACACAATGCATGGCAATTACATCAATACCTGAACTTTGGCAGCATTAGCATGACCTGTGTTTACTTCGCATTATGAGTGGGCCAGACCTTCAAAACCTGAACTTTGGCAGGATATATGTGAACTCCTATAACATCAATCACAAAGCCCTAACACTGGACAGAAGTCTTCCCAAAGAAGGATTTATTCATTTTGGCCTGCAACTTATATTGGAAAAGGAGATCCAAAACAGTGCAGACATGCTGCAAATCTGACTAAGACTTTCAAAAAATGCCAAAGGAGATCCAAAACAATGCAAACATGCTGCAAATGATCTAACCAAGACTTACTGAAAACAAAAATATCATCTAAGTAATGCACAAAGATGTGGTCGGAATACATCATTGATGATTCTCAAGGAAGTGGGAGGCATATTAGTGAGGCCAAAAGGCATGACCAGCCACCAGCCAGTCAAAGAGACCAAAATTCATCTTAAAATCTGTAATCCAGAATCCAGATATCTTTCATTTCCATATGCACTTGGTGATAGCCTGAAGTAAGGTCCAGCTTGGTGAAATACTCCATCCTCTTGAGCTAATCAAGAAGGTCATCAATTTGAGGCAATGAGTAACAGTTCTCAACAGTGACATTGTTAAGGGCCTGTAATTCGTGTAAACGTGCCACATGTTGCTCCTACATGATAACCACAAAGGTCGGCAAGCTACAAGAGGATGTGTCGGCCCTGATCTTTCCTTCCTCAAAGACTTTTGTGATCTGTCACTCAACCTACACTCTTATCAAGGGAAGTGTAATATGCACAAAAATTCGGCAATGAAGAATCATGAACCAACCTCGTAGAATGTTACATGTTATTCCATGGGTTATTCAACCACATCTTTTTATCAATCAAGGATTTTCATTGTATATTAGAGAGAAGGAACCTCCCTTTGTTGTCTTACTTGACTTGTCAGAAAACGCAAGGTGACATGAATTTCTTAGGATTGACTTGTTTAACATTCAATCTGACAAAACGTATAGTGGGATAGTAGAAGAAGAGCTGGAAGTAATTTTGCATGTCTTACTGTTATTGTGCAACCTATAGGTGTTGAAGTAGCCATCATATTGTGCATGTCCAGTACACTAATATGGCATGCCAATAATCAAATTAGAACAATTTGAGGATTGATATCATACTCCACTATCTCACATAATGTTCCAATGGCTAATGAGATGAAACACCTTTGATTGACAAGAGTAGGTTATCCACCACATTGATATGGCTTGGGGTGAGGAACAGTTAGAAATTGCAGGTCTCCTACCAAATTTTGGGCCCCTAGATTCTTCTAGTTTTTTTTATCCATGGTGATAGAAATTAATTTGTTCTTGATATAGCAATTTAGAGAGAACAAAGGTTCTTCCTCACTCCCTGTGTAGTTCTTGGCCACTAGAGTCGATTGTGGATTTGTTGTAGATGGGCTAGTTATATCTATGCTGAAACCTCTAGAGAGTTATTCTTCAATAAGGATCCTTCTAACTGATCATTTGTCCAAAAGGACCCTACATTCATCATTAGAATGTCCATAATCTCAGTGATGAGAGAAACACTTCTTATTTTTTGTCCCAATAGTAGGTGTTGTACTAAGATGCCCCACATTCTATCCGCAACTATCAAGACAACCCTTGGAAGTGATAGGGGGTTAAGAAGAGGAAACCACCTTCTTTTGACTAACAAGAGTGGTTTTAGGACATTTATCCACTATTTGGAAGCAAGGTGGAAAGCATGCTCCAAGGAAATAACAAAGAATAGTTCCAATTCCTTCATTAAATTTGACAATATCCCAGAAATGAAATTAACATAACACAGGAAGTGTCTTTGCAGTCTCATATCTCAAGCTTGATGAGTATTTTGTTGAAGATGTCAATAAACTGTGGACAAACTATGTTGAGATTAGTTGATGTTGTAGCCACCTTTCTAGCAAAGCATCCTTGTACCCTATAGGGTAAAACCTCTTGCATATTACATCTTTGAAGTCTCCCCAAGTGTTGATCGGGAATCGATTGTTGGCTGGCAACTCTAATGAAGTGAGCTTGGTTTTCCTTGTAAACTCTAATGACCAAAATTTTGTTGGCCTCTATCAAGTTCAACTAGTTTTTGAAATAAGAATGTTATATATTCAATAATTGAGCTTTTGAAAGCCCAAGCAAATTTTGGCATTGATAGTGTAGAGTCAAGCTTTAAGGTCTATTAGAATGGGAACCCTTAAGTGAATAGTGGGTTGAGGTTGAGGTTGAGGTTGTGATTGGACCCATTATTGATGGTTGATGAGTTTTTGGAACATTCTCATCATATCACACAGCATTTTAGATTGAAATAGTTTAGAACTCTTGTTCTTGTTGTTGTGTAAATGGGGTTTCCAATAATAGGCATTCTTTCTCCTACATTGTTCAACCAAGAACTAGGAAAGATTGGAGGCTTGATTCTCCCAATTCACTAGAGCTTCTATAGGGAGCCATTCTTAAATGAATCTAGGATCAGTGAACCTCACGTGAAATTTCTAGGCTACCCAAAGTATGCCCGTAGCTGCCTGAAGTATGCCCATGTCCTTGGGCCTGCTGCTCAAACTTTTCTGGGCTGCCCAGACTATTATGGCAGCTACTCAAACCCTTCTAGGCTGCTGACAGTCTTCCCACGACTACCGTGGGCCCTGGCGGCTAGATGGTGGCTTGGCGTTTGAGTTTTCTTGTTGTCCACGGCCTATTTGCTTAGCAGCTATGGCGGCTAACTGCTGTCACCCTCTAGTGGTGACTGCAATGTCTTCTCTGCCACCCAACTCTACCCGTGGGGACTACATATTGTAATAGTATAAGAGGCAACTGAGGAGAGTGGAAGACATAATCCAGTCACACAGATCATTGATTGGTTGATGAAGGACTGTCAACTAAGTGTGCAGGTGAAGGGGGCAGGGTTAGAGGAAAGGAGAGCAAGGGGTAGGCGAGGGATAGTAACCAGCAAGATTGAAGGACCGATCTTGAGGTTAGAAAGCTAGCATTTTGTCATTGTATTTTTCTTAGTAGCCCATTATCCCAAGATGGGATCCCAAGGTTCTTATCTCTGTAAAAATCAATTTGTTTGCTGGTTTTTCCCCAGTTAGGGGCTTTCCAGGGTAATTCGTTGTGTCAAATATCGGGGTGATTTCTTGAGTATTTCTGCTGCGTTGTTTTGTTTATACCTAGCGTATTTTTTTATAATAAGTGCATAAACTATTAAATCTTGTTTGGATCACTAAAATCAACATGGTATCAGAGCCAGGGATAAAGCTTTGAGCAGGAATCATTTTTGACCAGGTTCATGTGAAAGAAGAAAAACATAAAAAGGACTATATGACAGTTGTTGTATAACCTCCATCTTGCAGAGCAATAACAATCACGGGCTAGTGGACTTTGGGCCACGGGAAGAGCCGAGAGTGGGAGGTGGGCCGACTAGTGGTTAATTGAAGTGATGGCGGGTAGGAGAACTCGGGTGTGGAGGAAAAATCTATCATATTCTTCGTAGTCCCTTCATATAAGGATTTTAACCTAGCTCTCAGCATTGATTTGTGCCATGACTATCCTTGCAATTGCTACAGATCTACACACTGTTTAGTTGGCACTCATGGTGAGCATGCTTTTTATTTCACCTTGGACAGAAGACTGCTAGAGATTTCTCTACCTCATCTTGCTTATTTTTTATCTGGAGGGTGTTGAATTGTACTGCTAATGAGGGGACCACAGCAGTTTACACTACACTTGTGGGCACTGCATTAGTTGAGGGGACCATAGCAGTTGGTGTTAATGAAGCAGGAGTAGCAAAAGGTATCACAACTGCAGTGATTGATGGCACAACAATAGGTGCAGGAGAAGTTGTGGGAACATATGTGATCATGGCAGAAGAGAAAACTCCAACATATGTAGAGATAGTTGGTCTCAAAGAAGCCATAACACTAACTGGGTTTGTTGGAAAAAGAGGCATAACTGGTGTAGCAACTGTCGGTGTCCCTGTTGATGCTAAGACTATAGCAGCTACATATATGCTAGGAGAAGATATATTTGGAGATTCTTTTGATTGAGATGATGTGACAACCACTGGAACTGGTGATGCAGCCGTGGACAATGATCCTTCAAAGTTTCCAACTGAAGCCACTACTTTCTTTGCCTGCTCTTGAGCTATCTGAGGAAATCCCACAAAAGAGTTTACTAAAACATATTTCTAAAAGTTGTTGTATCAAAAAGTCATAAGCCTTCTCAAGGAATAATATGAAATAGTACAAACCTTCAGTTCATTTGGAATATTCCACTTGGACTGTTTTGTGATTTTGTTGTAGCAGTACCTGTGTAAACAAAAGAAATGGGAATTTGAGATAAATTCTGCAAAGGCTTCAATTCAACCTAAACATCAAATCAACAATGGTCTAATAACATAAAAATATTTACTCACTTTCAGTCCTCTGGAGTTGTAAATTCTTTACAAACAGTGGATGCATCTGCCCTCTATATAAAAAATGTAGGAAACAATAAAAGTATTAAAAATAAAAACGTTAGTAGATTAGAGTAATGTGGAACAAAATCCCACCACTTCTTGTAATAAATATATTCTAATAGATCAAAATTTGTGACAAAATATATTCTATACTATAGTGACAAAATTTGTGTTTAGAAGCAAGCCACCATAGTTGGATTTGCACCCATCCCATGCTGCATAATATCCTTTCTGACTTATCTACACAATGCACCTGGTACTTGCAAGTTATTGGCATAGTTATTTACCTTCTTCAATGTTTTGTGAAGTTGAATAGTAAAAGTGCTAGGCATAAAAAGGGCATCAAAGGACCCTTTTGTCTACATGACATTATCAACTGTGCAATATATTTGACATATAAGGTACATATAAAGAGTACATATAAGTTACTCCCGTGTTGAAGAAGATATGGAAAAGTTGGCAAGGGGCCTCCTTAAACTAGGAAGAGATTTAATGGTTTTCAGAAGGGGACTCAATGCTCACCTTTGGTCATGAAAACAATTGGAACTTTGCAAATAAAAAAGGATCTTTGGGGATATGAATAGGTATTGGGTGAAGTGGTTGAGAAACATGGGGATTAATCGGTGGAAGGATCTTTGAAACTTCCAAAACCAAGAGTGGTCCAAATATAGCTAGAAGCAAAGTGTTAACTAGAGTGCAGAGCCAACCTTTTAAATATTTTTCAAACCTTTCCCAGAGAAAAAAAGACCAATTAGACTATTTGGCCCTCAGTCGGAATTGAAGGATTAAAGCTAGAGTTATGGTACAACTTCTTCAGTATACAGGTCAGAAGAATCATATCAAAATATTCTCTCTAAACCTTCTATTGAAACCAAACTTAATAGAAGGTGGAATCTCAAAGAATAAGAATAAATGCAAATGGATCAAAAGGGTGAAATATAGTTGGAATGTGAATATTTCCTTCGAACAAAAGTTACATATATTGTTCATCCTGTAGATGGCACTCTTTATTAAAGGACAGCTTCATATGAAAGGCTTCACGGAGGGGGATCACAGTTAGTATGGGAAACCAAAGGATGTTGGACATATTTACTGGAGTGCCCATTTGCTAAGGAGGTCTGGAACCTGATTCAAGGCCTTTTTGCAAATGCATTCACTTCTTAACTATACTAGTGGGCTATTCTTCCTGGGTTCATCAATATCAAGCTTTTGAAAATAATAATAATATCTATTTCGTAAGCGTCCAATTTATATGCAAATAAGTAGGTTAAAGTTTTTGACAAGCTTATATAATTTAATCCAAAACTACCAACTATACCATGGACCCATTCTAGGTTCTTAATTTCCCTTCACATTAAAATTTATGACTATAAATCAAAAAACAATGAAATACACAGAGACCTACTGCCTTAATTGAGATATGATGTCGAACATTTATTTCAGGCTCTTGAGTAGAGGGACCATATAATACATTTTCAAGAATATTTTGTATTATTATATTGATTTGCAAAGTGTAGTTTCATGATTAGAGAATAAGCATTATATGGAGTGCTTCAAGTATCAAGACTATTTGTAGCATCCAATAAAAGGTTGCAAATCTTAAGGTATCCATTGCATTGGAGTAATCACCCATATTTAATGTCCTTTATCACTGTCCAATTTATTATCTGTAGAAAGCAATGGGTTAGAAAGGATTACAAACAAGACAATATGCAATATTAATCATATGTTCTTCCTGTCCAACATTTTGCAATTTCTCTTGAATTTTAAGCAAAAAATATAACAAAATACTATTCTTACTTATAATGTAGTAGTCTGGCCTATGTGTTTTAAATGGACACAGTTGAGATCGATGATCTTTTCTTTTGATCGCTTCTTGTACCTTAAATACGACCTTCATCATTTGTACATCAAACAAATAGAACAATGTATTGCTATTTTAATTTTTAAATATTAGGTAGGTGTACTCTCCAAAAAAGAATATATGACAGTAAGTATCATACCCTTGGCTATTTCAGCACAATAACCATCACATAATGTGTCAGCTACTTTAGGATGACCATTTTCACCAAGAATAATATCATAATTATCCCACAGTTTAGGCACTAGGGGATGCAACTTACTGGTTTCCATTATTGTACAAGAATAGTGCCTTTTGTTTTGTTTGGGTTGTTAATGGCTAAACACCCACTAAGAAATGAGTTGAATGAAAAGAATCCAAACATTCCAAATAGAATCCCTTTATAGACATCAATATCTGCATGAAGGATTCCAAAGTCTAAGGTCACATATCCCATGTCCAGTTATGGTTATTGGAAACTAATGTAATTCTTGTGCAACTTTCTAGCCTTGAAAGTATTTAAAAATCCAGATACTAAAATGGTTCCAACTGTGATGGGATTGTCCAAACTGCAATCCTGTTTATCATTTCATAAACAGAATGATATGAATTGTCTTCAATTCCCAATTTGAGTTTGCTCCATGTCCATGGTCCAAACCAAATCTAGCCCTATTTAAACAATCTTCCCCCTCCATATTTCCCACATACATTCTACTGATCCAAATTCTACAAGCAATCTCCAATCAAATTTACCTTCCCTTTTGTGAATTTTTGTCTGGCTTGGTTTATGCCTTTAAGGTTATTTCATAAGAAATCTTGCAGTGACACAAAAGATCCCCATCCAAACATCCTTTGTACATACCCTACAAACCAACTTCAAGGTCAGATCGTGATAAAAAATTCACAAGTGTCCGGTGCAGACCTCCCAAGCCATGGTTGAGAACATGAGTGCCTTACATCCACACGGTTAGCTCTTACATCCTTGCATAAGATTTTCAATCTTAAATCATCTTTAATTTGGCTCGGATAAGAGCTGGAATTTTCTACTTAGGACATTGTCTTTTTGGTGTTTTTTTTTATAGATCCATACACTCATTTTATGTGGTGGTCCATTTTCTAGAGTAGTCAAGTTTTAGGATAACCACCTCTAAACCCAAGTCTAGCCCTTACTTGCATACCAAAGAGTCTATTTTTCCTTCCAATTTGCTCAATCAGGAATGGCACCCAACCCGAGACCTTAAATGGTCAAAATCGATTTCATATTGGTAGCGAAGGGCACCGGTCCGGTTGAAAAATATCTTACCGTGTAGGTTGTCTATGTGTTGAAGTTCTGCTAACTCTAACATCTACTGGGTCTTCATTGTTTTCTCATTCAAGGATAAACCGATCCTTCAACTACCGTGAGAAGGCTGGTTCCATTGGCAAGTATTTGGGAAATTTGGACTGGGGTCGCCTTCCTTGGTTAGTCCAGATCTATTCTTAGTGGAACCAGGAAACCTGAAGAGAGGGCACCCAGCTTGGCATGACAATTTAGGGCAGATTCCCAAGGTTCCACCAGTTTGGAAATCATCAGTCTCTATGGATATATAAATCACCATATTATGTGATAACGAGTCCAATAAATAGCAAAAAATAGGCCATAGTTTCTTGCGATATATCACTTGATGAAGCAAAAATAATCTCAAAAATATGCCAACTAAATCTGGCATAACAGGTCCGATATTAAAAGATAGATGACAGGATTTATTCACCAACAAGTTATGATCCTTGTGAAACAAAGAAATTGTTAAGAGTTAGATAAGGAAACAGGTCGGGTTTTAGAACCATTTCTATCCTTACCAAGATGTCTAAAGATCGAGTATTAAGAATATCCTTGCAGGCTTGCACATTTTACAATGACACTTGCAAGAATTTCAGCAGCCAACTACATTCTTCCTTCTGCAACCTGCTTCTCCAGTCTCACCATTTACAACCACTAATGTCTTCTGCAACATCATATTTTTATCCTATTTCAGCTTCAGTGCTTGCATCCTAAAGTTCTTCCAACAAAATCAAGTTGTTGCTAGTGTTTATTTTTATTTTTGTGGAAATTCATAAGCTCTATGACCTTTAACATTGCAATTTAGCAAATCATATAACTTTGAGAAATTGTTGACTCTCTTCCACGTCCAATCTCTCAACATCTTCTTCTCTCATCTTTCTAGTCTCCTTATAGTCTTCAATAGAAGCAAATGTAGGTGTATTTTAAGTTCATCTGATTAGATATCTATTAGGAGTTTCTTCTTTACAACCTCCAATGATAGAGAGATTGCATGAAATTTGAAGGGAGGTTGATCACCCCCTAGGTGAGCCTTCCCATTTGATAGTGGTTGGTGTTTCCCTTGGGTTCTCCACATATTTTTCACATACCTGCACTATTGATTTGATTATTTTCCCTGCTCCATGCTCTGAGGCTGTAGAATTTAGGTCTTTTACAGCATAGGCTAGTTTCTTTTATATCATGTTTTTCTAGGAAAAACCTTAGTGCTCCCACTGTGTATATCACACTATTGTACCTAGAAGTTCCATTGACCTATTTATGGTCATTTTTTGGACATTCATAAAATTATCTTATCTTTTCTTCTCTCTAGATTTGACCTACAGTTGGAAACCCCTCTTAGTTGATGCTCTACCTCTATTTCTATTGTTACTTCTCTTCTACCTTCAATGCATACTGGAGTTGTTCATCAACTTAATACAACTTTCCCATGGCCAAATCATCTTATATATGAAAAGGAAATCCATTAAAGCATTTGGATGCTAATTTTCCATCATATTCCTGCAGATTTGTTTAAATATGCAACTTCAAAAAATGCTCAATATACTCATGTATAGATAAATCCCTTTTTTCTGAAATTTTGAAACTGCCTAAATTATGTCTGATTTTGGAGTTTTGACAAACACTTAGTGTGCACCTCCCTGTAGGTTGCTATCTGCCCTTGGTTTGTGGTTTATGAGATTCGAAGTTTAAAAGAACTGACTAATTGAATCCTTATGCATATATGATCTTTCATGCCATGTAATATCTCAGCAAACACAAAAAAATTGCAATTTAAATTGACATTAATATTTCAGATTGTAAATGTAAATCAAATGTAACCGTAATACCTCCACTCATATGAATAACAGCAACAATACAAGGAGAAATCAGATCTGGAATATATGGTCTTTTTTGTGAAGTATTGGCAGCCTCATAAGAACCAACTCTTGAGAGAGAAATCACCACAACTAGCATACAATATATTACACCCACTGATAATCTTAGACATTTCCAGTAAGAGAACCTTCCTGTAGCTTCCAATGATGTAATAAATAAGAGAAATGTGCCCAATTTCCAAAACTAAGCACCCAACTATGATATAATCAGTGCTTCCCTTCAAAATGAACCCAAACTAAGTGCCGCAACCCCTTCTCTTTAGAATATATGGCAATTCTGGAAACAATGGGTAAGATTCTTCCTTAACGCTAAATCCTTCTTCAAATGGCCAAAGACTAATAAATATATATTTGTACTGGGTATACTAGCCACTTCTTGACAAGAAATTCAACCCCATCTCCAGCATATGCAAAACCCTTTTCAGACTACGACTTTACATAGAGAACTTTGCACTTTCAGTCAATGAGTATTTCAACTTTTCCTCTAGTAAGTAGTAGCACCATTTAATGGTCCAAGGGTGGATTCCTTCTTAGAATATGCCTTCATTCACATAGTACACTATTGTCCCCTCTCTTCAATTTCCCTTCGCATGACATGGACATAAATGTTATTTATTAGACCAATCTCCAACTATGCCTACGAACCCATCTCATATTGGCAGAATCATAGAAACCTGTGTTACTAGAATGGGGACGAACTGATAAATGGTCCTAGAGGGTTTGGGGAGACAAAAAATGTCAACCCACTCACTTCCCAGCATATATTATGTATATAAACCTGAGTAGCAATGTAATGACCCAGTCTCAAAATAGGAATGAGAACATAATGTTATAGCCTAACATCTAGTAGATGTTAATCAGGTGGTCACCGTATCAATTCCCATAAAGCCATTGGGGCCATGCAATCAAAGATCATTCAACACTTTATTTAGATAGGAATGCATATTTTCAAAGTTTTTTTCCCATTAATAAATCTATGTTAAGATATTCTTTCAGTATTTTCCACTGACAAATTTAAAATAAAAAGGTATTCAATCATGCCCAGTATGCCCAGTAGAAGAAAAACTGAGTATTAAGATACCTTGGCAACAAAGTCCTTTTCTACAAATTTGAAGGTGATCCCCGGGTAACCAAAGAGCATTGAAACCCAGGAACAAGCATGACAGAAAGGGACCAGTTGAATATCACCATTTCTCAAGTTGAGAAACAAGGCCAATTCCTGAAACTCTTCTGCTATCTGTCTCAGGGTCTCTTTGTCTTGGTGTTTGCTGCCTATTGCTGCCGCAACTTTTCCTCCCCGATTTTATTTTTGCGCTTAAACTCTAGGACCCCTCCTCATCATTTTGGCTTGGACCGATTGTCAAAAGGCTCGTCCCCTCGAGCATATCTGTTCATGTTGAGGGTGAATGCCCGCTATTTTGTTTGCCTCGTTTAGTTTAGCTTGAGTCACGCGGTCTGTTTTAATCCCATAGACCATGAAATTTTTTTTTTCCTTAGCAAAGGAAAAATGTTTTAGGTTGTAGTTGATCCTTAGCACTGTTGGTTTTCTCTTTGGATTGGGCCTCTTTCGAAAGTTGCTGAGCCTCATCTCACCCACCGTTGCGGCTCCTTGATCAAACTTTCCGCCCGATTGGAGTTTCATCCGACGTCCGATTCATTTGTTTAGACCGCCTGCTCCCAAGTTTCTACTCGCCCGCCGTTGCGGCTAGAGGGATAAAGTCAGCTCCCGATTAGAGTTTCACCCGACGTCCGACTTAAGCTCTTTTCTCCCGCCCGCCTGCTTTCAGCCTTTACCCCCTCCGCCGTTGCGGGTGGTAGAGCAATCTAGCCTCCGATATACTCCTCTCTGGCGTCCGATTTCCTTTGTCACCCATGTTGTTACTTACCTGGTTCTTATGCTCCTCCTCTGTTGCGGCTCTTGAAGCCTTTCCCCATCCGATGCAGAAGTCTGTTTCTGCCCGATCCAAGTATCGCCCGACCGCCGATTTAGTGTTGCCGCGAGTTCTCGCCCGAATGAACTAGGCTAGCCCTTTGTGAATTTATTATTATGGTTAGAAATTTTCAATGCCCAATATCTCATTTTAGTGGATAATACATCAATGTTGTCTACAGGAAGAATTACATAGATCGCTGAAGCAATTCAGAGCGAGGAAAAGGACAAAACAAACAAATGACAGAGACAACGAGGAGGCAGTTTCAACAGTTACGGTCAGAAGGTAAACACCTATGGAAAATGATTGGGAGAACGCAACAACCGGAGAAGAAACTGAATCGTCAAGGATGCTGAAAGGTCACACGCTGAGGGTAACCCAGAAGGCAGGAGTTGTAGTTTAAATAAGGGGAAGCCTGACTGAACAGGGGCTTTTTCCCGGGGAAAATTTTGTAGATGTTTGCCTGTAAGAGGAACTATTTCGTTTTGCAAAGGAAAACTCCAATTCTACCTGGTTGGAGAAAGTGAACTGGAATGTATCAATGCTATTCAATGAATGATGTTGAAGAGGAACTAATTTCGTTTTCAACTGCTTTTCATTTACTGTGAGAATGTTTAATGTCCTGAACCTATGTTCTTTTTTAAATGTTCTCTGGTATTTTCATGATCTTTCCGTGTGAGTAATATTGGTTTTCATACAGCAATTAGCTATCTGGTTGTTAAATACTTGTGATTGTTCATGTGTATGGAAGGAGTATCAGCTGACTGTAATCCTGCATGTTGCATGTGCAAAAAATGAAATTACTCACTTAAATTAATGACTCCCTCCCTAGGGATAGATTAGATAATTAGTTAGTTTTGTTCATGGTATGTGATTTGGTCTGCCTGTGGGTCTAAGACGTGAGGTAAGAACCTGCGCATCACATTGTGACTGCCCCTTGCATTCTAATCACCTTGCATTTAGTTAGGCACTTGCATTTCATCTTTAAGTTAAAATACAAAAAACTCGGTGGACCGGGCCGCAACCGGTAACGCTTTGTTTTTCTTTGTTACTTGACTTACGGTAGCCGGACCGCAAACCAGACGGATTCCCTATACCAAACAGTCAGCGGGCTAGTTGGGAACGCTGATTGGGGAGAATCCCTTACTGTTGCCGCCTGCGATTTTCCAGGCCTCAACAGTTTTGGCGCTAGAAGGAGGGCCGCCAGTGCATGGCTGGCCGAGGAAACCCGTTTTACAGAGAACATTCCGCTGGTTACAGTTCTGAAAGTAGTGGACCGCGTAATACATTTCCAGAAGAAGAAAATAGAGAACATCTATATCCTGTTCGCAACGAGATCGTAAATGATCTAAGAAGACATACCCGTGCTTATGTAAAGAAGATTGGAGGGTTGTCAAATATTCCCGAATTGCCCAGAAGAGAGTACAAGAAGAAAGACCGTCCTTTAAGTGAAGATTCGGTGTTGGTAGGAGACTGGGAAGAACTTGTGGAAACCGCCTTACAGGAGGTTGAATTGCCTTTGAACCAAGTAGGTCCAAACACTCCTTACGGTTCTCCTGTTCGCACCCCTACTGGTTCACGTCCCCACACCCCTGTTGGTTCACCTCTGCATTCTCCACCCCAACTCATGGCCGGTGTTAACGCCAATCAACCCCCACCTAATCCTCCTCCACCTGCATGGAAAGCCAGGTCACCTCTGAATCTGACCCCGTCGTTGCATGACCTACCTCAAGCCTTCGAAAAGTTATTACCTAAGTTCGACCCAAATGAGAAGATATTAGTGGATGATCACTTACAGAGTTTTTATTTGGCTATAGAAGGACTGAAGGCAGGGGAGCATGAAGATGTGGTTTGTATATTGTTCCCACATACCCTCAAAGGAGTTGTTGCTTCTTGGTATTTTGGACTGCCTGCCAATTCTATCCTAGACTGGGATACTTTCGAGAGAATATTCAGAAGTAAGTATGCCGTCCAAAAGACTCACGCTGCCCTCATGAAAGGGCTGTGTGCATTGAAGAAAGAGAAAAAAGAAAAGGTGCATAGCTTTACACAAAGGTTTGCAGCATATCTAAAAAATTTCTCTGAAATCGATAAGCCTTCAGACAAAGTACTGATTGAATACTATACTTCAGCTTTGGGTCCTGATTTAGCCATGTTTGCAAAATGTAGGGCCAAGCCTACTTTGACGGAGACTTATGAAGAGGCAGAAGTGGTGGAGGCTGAAAGGGAGAGCGTTGAAGATTATCCTGAACAGTCAGGGGAGAAAAGGAAAACCTTATTGTTTACTAAGCCCAAAGAGGAGAAAGCACCAGACTATGAAGGTATGGCCAAAATGGTGCAAAAGATCTCTAACAAGATCATAGATTTAGAGAAAGAAAAAGAAGCACAAAAGTTCTACAGGCCATACTATAAGAAAAGAGAAGACAACAATCAGGCCCAACCTCCTCCTCAAAGGAATGCATCCATGAATTTGACAGACAAAGGTATGGAAAATTTTTGTACTTTTCATCAGCAGCCTCACTCTGAAAAAAACTGTCCGCAATGGATAAATTCAATGACATTGGTCATGAATCAGATGTTGGATTCCAGATTGACAGAAGAAGATGATGAGGAGAGGAAATAAAATGCTACTTCCACTTCTACAAAAGAGCAGGAGGAAGAAACGATGGCATTATGGAGTTCTGTTTCCGTGCTGGACGCTGAAGAAGAAAATACTCAAGGACGCAAAGGGGTCAGAGAGGCTAACGTGACAACTAGAAGTAAAGGGACGGTTAGTGATGACAGTCTTTTACTCCCAAAGATCAGGAGGCTGCAAAGGAATGTCAGGAAAAAGTTTCAAGACAAGGCCTTGGCTGATCAAATACCAGAATTCACTATTACCAGCCCAGACCCTAGACAGAACAGAACATCGCCTGAGTCAAATCAAGAGAACGTAAGTGCTGGTAAATCTCAGCCCACTAGATCACAAATTGAATATGACATTGTTGAAGATTTGAAGAAGGTAAAAGCAAACGTCCCATTGTTCGAAATGTGCAAAGTACCTCAACAGAAAGAAAAACTGCTGAAAGCGCTCGAAACATCTGAAGAGCCCACTGAAAATCAGCCCCAGGATGAAGAAGAAATCGGAGAAGCTAGCACCAGAGGTATGTCTAAAACTAAACATCCACCTTTCCTCCTGACATTTGAAGTTTTCAATCATAACGTGCACAATTGTCTAGTAGACTCAGGGGTGTCAATTAATGTCATGCCCATATCGGTATGCAAGAAAATAAATGGGCAGCCTACGCCATCCACGTGGAGGGTGGTGCAATTGGACAGGATAGACGTTAAAGTGATTGGTGAAATGGAGGACGTCCTAATCCGCCTAGCGTCTGGTAGCAGAGTATGCCAGGTTATTAACATCGTAGTGGCTGACATACCAGATGCTTACGGCCTGGTCCTGAGTAGAGATTGGTCAGCTAAGTTAAATGGGTATTTCGCTTCAGATTGGTCACATCTTTGGTTACCGTACAAAGGAAGTCCCAATCAGATCAAAGTTTTGAGAGAACCTTACATGAAGTATAACATCACTCAATTGGATGAGAAGAATGTACCGGTTGAATCTGTACTGGGAAACTACTTTCTTGAACTAGAACTACGGAATTATCAAGCGGAAGAAGCTAGCAACACATCTGACACTCAGCCTGATCTCCTTCGTTTTTTTTAGGCTGATGAGCTTGACTGTAAAATAGTAGATTTAGCTGTAGGAGTAAATTCATTTTCAGTAGATAATGCTTTCTGGACTCTATATTTTGATGGCTCAAAGATGTTAGAAGGGTCAGGGGCCGGATGCGTCCTTATTGATCCACAAAAAAATAAATACTTCCTTTCTTGCAGATTAGAGTTTGAGTGTACTAACAATACAGCCGAATATGAAGCATTAGTGCAGGGACTCAAGAAAGCGATTGAGTTAGAGGTTAGTAATTTAAAAGTTTTCGGGGACTCAGAAATAGTTGTGAAACAAATAAGAAATCAAATACATTGTGTCTCCCCTCACTTGAAAGCTTACCAAAACGAGGTATGGGATTTGCTTAGACATTTTCATGCATTTAACATTATTTCAATCCCAAGGATAAGAAACGCAGCTGCTAATCTTTTAGCTACATCAGCTACCAGGATGGTTCCCACTAATAACAAATGCTCTATTGAATTACTTTTCAAGCCTTCAGTACCGGACATGGTCACCAACCTGCGAGTATTTGACGATGATCAGCAGATAATTGAATGCTTGACAAACGGTGAAGTCTTTAAAGGGGCTATCATAGACGATGAGGAACATCAGGCTGAAATGAAATACAACAATTTCATTCCCAAAGGAGTCAGGACGCTGGAGAAAATGTTTGACTTGAATGAGAAATTTAGAAGACCCGCTAATGTGAAGACGCACAGCTCAACTCTACAGTTTGAGCTAATTAACTTAGGGACTGAAACGGATCCCAAGTTCGTCAACCTCGGTAAAATTTGTTCACCCATGGAAAGGGACAAGTTTCTCAGTCTGTTTAGGCAGTACAAGGATGTCTTCGCCTGGACGTATGCAGATTTGAAAACTTACGACACTAGTATTATTAAGCATATTATTCCTATTAAAGCTAGCGTTAAGCCATATCAATAGCCGTTAAGAAAAATACACCCCAAGCTGGAGCCGCTGATTCAAAGCGAGGTGAAGAAATTGCTAGACGCCAGGATCATCTTTAAAGTCAGGCATTCTGAATGGGTGTCAAACCTAGTACCTGTCAAGAAAAAGTCGCGAGAAATCAGACTGTGCGTGGACTTCAGAAACTTAAACCGTGCCTCGGATAAAGACAACTACCCGGTACCTCCCATGGAGCAATTGCTTCAGATGGTTTCTGGTTCTGAAATGTTTTCATTGTTAGATGGTTTCTCTGGATACAACCAAGTATTGGTATCCGAAGAAGATCGATTGAAGACGACATTCAGAACTAAATGGGGAACTTTCGCATATAGAAGAATGCCTTTTGGACTGATTAATGCTGGCGCAACATTTCAGAGAGCGATGGACATAGCTTTTCGAGGATTGATTGGGCGAAGTGTGGTGGTCTACCTGGACGACATCACGATTTTTTCAAAGAAAAGAGGGGAGCACGCGTTCCACTTAAAGAAAATCTTCGAACGCTGCAGGAAATATGGTATTTCCCTCAATCCTAAGAAGTGTGTGTTCGCGGTTACTGAAGGTAAGTTACTGGGGCATATAGTTTCGAAGAGGGGTATATCCATAGATCCAGAAAGAATTAAGGCTATTGAGCAAATCCCTATGCCTCATAATAAAAAGGGGATGCAATCCTTCATGGGAACGATAAATTTTGTGCGTAGGTTTGTGCCTGATTTTGCCCAGACTGTTAAACCATTACAGCAGATGGTTAAGCAAAATACACAATTTAAGTGGACTGAAACAGAAAAGAATGCTTTCAGTAAAATCAAGACTGTTGTTGCACATGCGCCCTCTCTGAAAAGTCCATATTTTGACAAGGATTTTATTATATATACATTTGTGTCCGATGATTCATTGGCAGCCGTGCTTACACAAAAGGAAGACAGGGGGGGATGAATGCCCGATTTCTTTTATGAGTACTGGGCTGTAAGGAGCTGAATTGAACTACCCAGCCATTGAAAAATAGGCATACGCAGTATTTAAGGCAGTCAAGCAATTCAGGCCTTATATACTAAAAAATCGAACCAAGGTAATAGTCCCTTACCCAGCCGTAAGATCCCTTCTCATTCAAAAGGAATTGGGAGAAAGAAGGGGCAAATGGGTGACAGCCCTTCAAGAATACGACTTGGAATTCAAACCAGCCACTACAGTGAAAGGTTAGGGGTTGTGCAAGCTGATGACTGGAAGCAGTAATGATGAAGAACAAGCATGGGATGATGGAGCTAAGTTGCATGTAATGGATGTTTGTCCTTTATTTACAGCTCCTGAATCTTGGTATAGAGACCTTGTACATTACCTGCAGTCAGGGGTGTTGCCTGAACATTGGACTTCCAAACAAAGAAGAGCTTTGTGTCTAAATTCAGCTTCCTACCAACTCGTAGAAGGCATATTATTCTGAAGAAACTATGATGGAGTCCTTCTAAGATGCTTAGAAAGAGAAGACGCTGAGAAAGTAATGTTTGAATTACACGATGGTCCGGCCGACGGACATTATTCAGGAGACACTACAGCCCACAAAATCCTTAGGGTCGGTTACTATTGGCCAATGCTCTTCCGGGATGCACATGCACACGTCAGAAAGTGTGATACTTGCCAAATATGTGGTGGAAGACAACCTAGAGCAGCAGCACCTCTAAAGCCTGTAATGATTACGGAGCCTTTCGAGCAATGGGGAATAGACATCATTGGAGAAATAAAGCTGAATTCCTCCCTGCTACACAGGTATATTCTTACT
This sequence comes from Pseudotsuga menziesii, assembly GCA_001517045.1. Taxonomy (NCBI): domain Eukaryota; kingdom Viridiplantae; phylum Streptophyta; class Pinopsida; order Pinales; family Pinaceae; genus Pseudotsuga; species Pseudotsuga menziesii. The sequence goes on from LPNX010518962.1 coordinate 69,544, forward strand.
GCAACTGATTATTTCACCCGCTGGGTTGAAGCTACCCCCTTGCGCAAGATAAACGAAGACGAAGTCATCAGTTTTATACAAGATCATATCATGACCAGGTTTGGGGTTCCAAGTTCATTAGTTTTTGATAATGCTAAGTACTTTTATTCCATTAAGATTACAGCATTTGCTCATGAGAAAGGGATAAAATTACACTATTCTGCTAACTATTATCTGCAAGGGAATGGCCTCGATGAATCCTCCAACAAAAACCTCATTAGAATCTTGAAGAAGACCGTCATAGAAAACTAGCGAAGTTGGCACTCAGCCTTACCCAATGCCCTGTGGGCTGAAAGAGTTACTCCCAAGTCCGCTATAGGAGTGTCACCCTTTACCCTTGTATATGGTAAGGAAGCCATCTTACCCCCCAACATCATGCTCCCATATTCCATACTAGCTCAGGAATCTAGGGGGTCGGATGATGAGGTTCTCCAAATAAGAATATACAATCTTCTAAAGGAAGAAGAGGCCAGATCCAAGGCTAGAGAACGTTTCCAACAGCAGCAGGAGGTAGTGAAAAGATGTTTTGATAAACATAAAGCTGGAAAAAGGGACCTGGAAGTGGGAGACCTTGTTCTGAAATGGGATCACCCCCATGATGAGAAAGGAAAGCACACTAAGTTCCAACAGTTATGGGTAGGTCCGTTTCAAAACACCGCTAAAATTGGCACTGCTACTTATATGTTACAGGATTTACAGGGATGGGAGGAGAACCTGCCAATTAATGGTCTGGTTCTCAAACCTTATTTTTCTTAAATTGTTTTTGAGATTTCTGACTTGTACATAAATAAGCTGTGTTGAGTTATGATTTCATTTTGTTTTAATTTGAATCTTTGTTTTCAATAAAGGTGGTTAACTCGTGGTTATGTGGGGAACTCCAAATTTCTGGAAATAATAAACGTTTGTTGAATAGTTAGACTGTGGTTTTCCATGTGAATTCCTTCCACCAAATAGTTTCTCGAAATCTTTGTGTGCATTGAGGTCTAGCTTGAACCCCTGTAAGGTCAAACAGATTCAAAAGTCTGGAATACTATGCTGAGGCTCCGCGCACTTTACACTTAAAAGTCTAAGGGGCGATGACAGGGGACCCACAGAGAAGAGCAAGATGAACAGAGTGTTAATATAAATGATCCCATGCCAGAAAGTGAATGCCAGAAAGCAGATAAGAATCAGAATTCCTATGAAAACATCATGCTTCGAAGCTAAATCTAAAGCATAAAGTACTAATTTTCCAATGATCCTCTCCGTCCGTGAGATGAAACTTTGAGCACATCACTCACACAAAAGGGCACTATGGGATAGAGGATCCTGAATTGAAATTCAGTAAGAAAGGCACGCGCGAAGACTCGCATCATAGGGGGACTAAATCCAAAAAGCACAAAAGTTGCTAAAAGGGCATGGGAGTGAGGAACAAATGAATGTTTCTGTTCATCACCTACTACAATCCTGTGGTGTCCAATGTCATGAGCTACCTAAAAGCAAAATTAATAATGAACTCATATTTTGGCCTCAGCAGAGTTATCCGGACTCTAAAATCTTGACTTTCATCGTCCAAACTGGACTGATATCAATGATTAAGGTACACACTTCTGTTATTGAGAAATCTATATAACTGGAAGAGTTCAATGGATACATTTGTTACGGAACAGTCCGCCATTCAAGAAAGAAATCACCCAGAGATCTAGGTTCACCAGGAAATCGGCAGTTGTTGCTGCCGCAACTTTTCCTCCCCAATTTTATTTTTGCGCTTAAACTCTGGGACCCCTCCTCATCATTTTGGCTTGGACCGATTGTCAAAATGCTCGTCCCCTCGAGCATATCTGTTCATGTTGAGGGTGAATGCCCGCTATTTTGTTTACCTCGTTCAGTTTAGCTTGAGTCACGCGGTCTATTTTAATCCCATAGAGCATGAAATTTTTTTTCCCTTAGCAAAGGAAAAATGTTTTAGGCTGTAGTTGATCCTTAGCGCTGTTGGTTTTCTCTTTGGATCAGGCCTCTTTCGAAAGTTGCTGAGCCTCATCTCACCCGCCGTTGCGGCTCCTTGATCAAACTTTCCACCCGATTGGAGTTTCATCCGACGTCCGATTTATTTGTTTAGACCGCCTGCTCCCAAGTTTCTACTCGCCCGCCGTTGCGACTGGAGGGATAAAGTCAGCTCCCGATTAGATTTTCACCCGACGTCCGACTTAAGCTCTTTTCTCCCGCCCGCCTGCTTTCAGCCTTTACCCCCTCCGCCGTTGCGGGTGGTAGAGCAATATAGCCTCTGATACACTCCTCTCTGGCGTTCAATTGCCTTTGTCGCCCATGTTGTTACTTACCTGGTTCTTATGCTCCTCCGCCGTTGCGGCTCCTGAAGCCTTTCCCCATCCGATGCAGAAGTCTGTTTCCGCCCGACCACCAATTTAGTGTTGCCGCGAGTTCTCGCCCGATTGAACTAGGCTAGCCCTTTGTGAATTTATTATTATGGTTAGAAATTTTCAATGCCCAATATCTCATTTTAGTGGATAATACATCAATGTTGTCTGCAGGAAGAATTACATAGATTGCTGAAGCAATTCAGAGCGAGGAAAAGGACAAAACAAACAAATGACAGAGACAACGAGGAGGCAGTTTCAGCAATTACGGTCAGAAGGTAAATGCCTATGGAAAATGATTGGGAGAACGCAACAAACGGAGAAGAAACTGAATCGTCAAGGATGCTGAAAGGTCACACGCTGAGGGTAACCCAGAAGGTAGGAGTTGTAGTTTAAATAAGGGGAAGCCTGACTGAACAGGGGCTTTTTCCCCGGGAAAATTTTGTAGATGTTTTCCTATAAGAGGAACTATTTCATTTTGCAAAGGAAAACTCCAATTCTACCTGGTTGGAGAAAGTGAACTGGAATGTATCAATGCTATTCAATGAATGATGTTGAAGAGGAACTAATTTCGTTTTCAACTGCTTTTCATTTACTGTGAGAATGTTTAATGTCATGAACCTATGTTCTTTTTTAAATGTTCTCTGATATTTTCATGATCTTTCCGTGTGAGTAATATTGGTTTTCATACAGCAATTGGCTATCTGGTTGTTAAATACTTGTGATTGTTCATGTGTATGGAAGGAGTATCAGCTAACTGTAATCCTGCATGTTGCATGTGCAAAAAATGAAATTACTCACTTAAATTAATGACTCGCTCCCTAGGGATAGATTAGATAATTAGTTAGTTTTGTTCATGGTATGTGATTTGGTCTACCTGTGGGTCTAAGACGTGAGGTAAGAACCTGCGCATCACATTGTGACCACCCCTTGCATTCTGATCACCTTGCATTTAGTTAGGCACTTGCATTTCATCTTTAAGTTAAAATACAAAAAACTCGGTGGATCGGTCCGCAACCAGTAAAGCTTTGTTTTTCTTTGTTACTTGACTCACAGTAGCCGGACCGCAAACCGGACGGATTCCCTATACCAAACAGTCAGCGGGCTAGTTGGGAACGCTGATTGGGGAGAATCCCTTATTGTTGCCGCCTGCGATTTTCCAGGCCTCAACACCGCCATTATGTTCTATTTATCCTTCCAAAATGTAAATTCTTTAGTTTTGCAATTTTATATCTATCAAAACGATGCAGCAGGATTGAGATCCAAGAGGGAAGGAACGCATCTGCAATTGATATAGTTAAGAACTCCATATGAAATATCCTTTAAAGACGAGCTAATATCACAACCAGGGATCAAGATTGAAGGGCTGGTCTTAATTTCATATAGAAGGTTATATATTCATGCAGCCCTTCATTGATGAAGGGATTTCAAAAAGCTTACATTTCAAATGACAGTATTAAATTAATTGTACATTTCAGTTACTTGATGACAAAAATTAAAAACAAAAAATTAAATTGCAAAATGGGATTTGTAAAATTGCAAAAGTGAATGTATATCCTTGCCTACATTGTGTTCAATCTATTTGATTGGGGAATAAGTCTACAATTGCTCAGACGCTTTAAGGTTTATAATAACAAAGGAACTCAGACAGATGGTCAAGCCGGATAGTACAATCTATGGCTATAAATTTGGAAGTTTGGATTGAGGACGAAAAAACGTGCTCACTTAAGAGACCATTCTTGATGGTGTTGAAGGAATTCAAAACAAGAGGCAGCCTATGCTAGAACTCCAAAGCTTCAGTCATAAAGTAAATTCTATAGGGGAAGCAGAAGCAACCAAAGATGAATGTTTTGAGATTACTGAGAAATTGATAAAGTATTGAAAAGATGCAGACCTGAAGAATAAACAATGGAGGTTTTTGCACAGTCATCATCTGAAAGTTTCACAGGGCCAATTCAGAGAATTATCCTCTGAAAAATATAAAAATAAAGTCTTCAAAAAGTAATAGGTTGTCAACTAATGAACTTGTGCTTAAATGCATGCACATCTCCGCCTTACAGTAACAAGAAAGGAAAATTTATATAAAATTACCTTGGCTGCCGGAGTTAGCCAATGAATCTAACGAGTTCTTCCTCCGTCGTTCATTGTGTCCCGCCAACCTTCTCCTGCAACTTCTCTCTACGTCGTCAAATTCTTCTATGCCATGGAATCTAGAGAGGCACCATAACACCCAATTATTCATGTGTATTATCAAATTATATACTTAGTATGGATGGATCCATGTTGACCTACTCAGAAGAAAAAAAACAGTGAGGTGCAATCGTCTCCTGGTTAGTTACCTGCTACACTGCTGACAGAAGCGTTGCTCGGTACCAAGAACAATGACTTTGGGGGCTTTGGAATGCATTTCATAGACTTTATATCTCTTGTGATATTCCTTTACATTTGCCAACACTACATTGCATCCTTCCACTTGACAACTGGGAGGTTGCGCAATCGAAGCCGGCAAAGCCCTCAGCTTCTTATAAACATAATCGCCAGTGCTATTACCAGTGACTGGATTAATTATCTTAGCCGGATTCACAGAGTCTCCAAAATGCTATCTCTTTCCTAGCTTAAGGCATGTTAAGGAATCCCCTTGAACATCCTTGATGACATTAATGTTATCTCTCATGAGACCCTCGTTAGCACTCTGATAATTGTCATTCCTCTCGAGTCCCACCCAAGCCAACTACCACCATATTTCTCTAACCAGAATGGCTATAGTCGGAACCCCCAAGAAAATTACCACCATTTGTAACCCCTTCTACAAGACAACCCTTCAATAATCCATTGCCTTCGCTTTTCACAGAACCCTCAGCCAAAGGATTATGATGAATCTTGACATCCAGAGGAGACTGTGCCTTACAATTTCCTGAAAAACTCCCGTCGTTGATGACTTTAGTAAAATTACCAGCAGCCATGAGAGGCTCAGACAGGGGCGAGGACTCATGAACCATGTTCGTCCCACGGAATAAATCCTTCCCAATATTATGACCCTCTTCTGAACAAACCCATTCAGCCATGGGTGATCTCTCATACCTATCTCCGACCATACTATAAATCCCTGTGCAACCTTCCCAGTCCCAAGGACTCTTTAAATGCCAATCCGACATCTTAGAGGGCCAGCAATGATCATGGCTGCTGCTGCTGTTGTTACCACCATGATTTTCCATGGAATTTGAGTCTATATTCTTAAAAATGACTTCTTCTTCACAAGACCAAAACTAATCCAAGGAAAAATACAGATACACTTTCAGGCTCTTTTTACACGATGAGTATTACCAAATCCAGCGATCCCATATTTGCTTCGATTTCCAAATCCGAGATGATTAAAATACTAACCTTGTTTTCTGAACAAAACTTTCGTAAGAGCAATACTCCCCAGAGCCTCGTCCAACAGACCCACGTCAGAAAGCCCCTGAATCAAACTGATGTAGATAAAAACATTTGGGGCCATCCCCTTCTCAACCATGAGAATCTGCATTTCTATGGAAAAATCGAGCTCGCCCATTTTACAGAGCCCATCAATCACATAAATTTAGATGACAACATGGAGCTCAGAAACTATGGCCACCATCTCGTTCTCATTCACAAGAACAAATTTAATAAATCTACCCTGCTGACAGAGCCCGTGTAAGTGGCGTTATTGGGAAGGTGCGTGAATGCTGATGCTTTCATAGCCTCAATTTTTTACGATTTGACCAAAAATTCTGGTTGGTTTACTAATCCCAGGCTGGCTAAGGAGAGGGAGGACTCACTCTCTCTACAACCCGCCATTTCAAGCCTAAGTTGCGATATCGGTCCACGGCTTGCTTTTTTAAGGGGTTGTAAGTTAACATAGAAGTAAGGGGTAAAAGGGGGAGGGAAGGACAACATAAGGAATGACTCAGCTTCCTCAATCCTTTAGCCTTCACCTTTATACATTTCACCTCTAGTCACCGAAAGTCTCTCACAACCACATTATTTAGCAGTAGCTTAAAAAATTGTTTAGATTCTCTAGGGAGAATCAGTAACATCTTTATGTATATGGCATGAATTAAGGCGGACAATAAGCATTAAGTGGACAACATTTATGACCTTTAAATGCTCTCAATCCTATCGCTTACATTTCAACAACAAGGTTATGTATCGTTGGGATGCATTTGAAGCATATTTCAAAGCCATGATGATAATGAGTTAAGGTTATGAAGGTGGAAGATATATATTATTAGCAATAGTTAGTTAGGTTGTACACATGAAGAGAAGAAGAACGGTGCTTTTAACATTTAGATGGGATAACTTAAGAAATGTAAGTGGAGATTTATTTTGGTGTACATGAAGTTTTAAATTGGAGTTTGATAGTGATGATGGATAAGATTGTTGTATTTTTCATTTTTTTTTCATTTATATAGGAGGTTTTACTATTTATGCATATTGGTCTTTATAGGGAAGTGGAAATAGGTTAAGGTCACTATATTCACCAATCTCACAACAAGTATTGTCAATCACCATAAAACAACTAGGAGAGTGTGAGCTAGACTCGAACTATATCATGTCACTCTAGGTTTGAAGGATAAACAAAGAGCATTATAATATCTTCAACCTTCTTAGGCCTGTGTCCAATATCTATATCCACCTCTCCCTATGCTAGTACTGACCTTTGGGGACACTTACGAATAAATCGAGGTCTCATTAGTTAATGTCATTAATATTAAGTTTCACCAACTATATATGAACCCTCCCATATTCTCCCCCACGTCGCTCTTCATCATGTCGAGGACTGGTAATGCACAAAGTCGATACATTATGGCCCACATTCTATGCATAGTACATCTCCCTAACGTGTGTTAATTATAACTTGCTAATTACGACACTCTTTATATCACCCATATGTTTTATTTCTTTGGTTTTTTCCACATCTAGCGGTCTTGTCGAGCCTTATAAAAAGTTATATAATTATATGCCAAGGTCATGTAAAAATCCTATAAAAACTATAATTGTATGCCAAGGTGCCAAGGTTGTGTCCAAATTATCCTATAAAAACTATAATTATATGCCAAGGTGCCAAGTTCGTGTCCAAATTAGACTATAAAAACTATAATTATATGCCAAGGTCATGTCCAAATTAACATATAGGTGGGTTGCATTAATTCTATTTGGTTAATATAGGGACGTGTAAATATATATTATATATATGTTATAATTTAGTAAAATGTACAAATTCATTGTTAAATTTGTAATTTTTTTCATTGCCGGAGTGACAACTAAAAATGACCAAATAAATGACCAATTGATATCTTGTCATTTTTAGTCTAGATATCCCGTGACCAAATTTGGTCATTTATCTTGGTTGTTTTTAGTTGGTTTTTATCTCGTGACCAAAAGTGGTCATTTATCTTGGTATTTTTAGTTGGTTCACTTAAATTTATCAATTTTGGTCATTTATCCCTTGAAAAGAACTGTGGTGACCAAAATTTTTGGTCTCCTGGTCACTAATATCTCATTTTCCACTAGTGACCAGATTGCAATTCAGCCGGAGGATTGAGAAAAAATAGCATTTACTACTCCATGGGGGACCTTTATGTATGACAAAATGCCCTTTGGGCTCATGAATGCAGGTGCTACTTTTCAGAGAGCTATGGATATAACTTTTGTGGGTGAAAATGAAACGTTTGTAGTGATATACCAAGATGACATCACAGTCTTTTCTAAGTCTGATGAAGATCATCTTAAACATTTAAGACAAATTTTTGTTAAATGCAGAAAGTTTGGTTTATCACTAAACACAAAAAAGTCTCATTTTGCCCTGACAGAAGGCAAATTGTTAGGCCACATTGTTTCTGCTAAAGGAATAAGGATAGATCCAGAGAGAGTCAAGGCTATCTTAAAAATCAGCATTCCTAGAAATAAAAAAGAAATTCAATCTTTTATTGGAAAAATCAACTTTTTAAGATGGTTTATTCCCAATTTTGCATAAATAATAAAGCATATCATTCAGATGCTTAAGAAAGATAGGGAGGTTAAGTGGTCTAACCAAGCTAAACAAGCATTAATAGAAGCCCCAGTGTTGATGGCTCCTGATTATTCAAAATATTTTGCAATCTTCTCGTTTGCATCAGAAGACACTATAGTTGTTGTGTTATTACAAAAGAACTCAGATAATTTGGAACAACCAATTTCATTATTCAGTAAAACATTAAGAGTCTTAGAGCTAAAATATAATATAATGGAAAAGCAAGCATATGCTTTAGTTAAAGCTCTTAAATTTTTTAGAATATATGTTTTACATTCTAAGGTTGTGGCATATGTCCCAAATTCAACAGTCAAGGAGATTCTAGCACAGCCTGACAACGAAGGAAAAAGAGGTAGATGGATAGCTAAGGTTATGGAGTATGACGTAGAAATTAAACCAACAAAGTTGGTAAAAGGACAAGGATTAGCTAAACTTCTGACGGAATCAAATTGTCAGGTTTTGAATCTTCATGTGATGGCAGAACAGTCAGAGCAGGTTATGGCAACAGAACACAGTAAGCAGCAGGTTTATAACAGGTATGGTGACTCTAATTGGTATAAAGATGTTGTATATTTCCTTTTGTATTTACAATGCCCTCTCGAATTGAATAGAAATGAATGTAGATCATTAAAACTAAAATCAATGAAGTATGTTTTAATAGATCAGGTTTTGTACTGGAAGGATCCGAGAGGAATATTGTTGAAATGTTTGGAAAAGTCCGAAGTTGATGCTGTTGTTGCAGAATTGCACAGTGGAGTGTGTGGAGGGCACAAGTACTAGAAGGCAACTGCCTTCAAAATCCTGAGAGCAGGATATTATTGGCCTACCCTTTTCTTAGATGTATAACATCATGTTAGATCGTGTGTGGAATGTCAAAAGTTTGCAGGTAAGCATAAGCTTCAGTCCTTACCTTTGAAACCTATTTCAGTGAATGGTCCATTTCAGCAGTGGGGTCTAGAATTCATCGGTGAAATTCATCCTCCCTCTAGCGGAAAACATAAATCGATTCTAATTGCTACTTATTTTTTCACTAAATGGGTGGAAGCAGTTCCTACAAGGAGAGCAACTGAACAAGTCATAATTACTTTCCTTCAAGAAAACATTATGGGTAGATTTGGATGCCCTAGGAAATTAGTTATTGATAATGCTCCTGCTTTCAAATAAAAAAAGATGGTGAACTTTTGTCAGGAAAATAATATTAGCTTAAAACAGTCCACACCATACTACCGACAGGGAAATGGATTAGCATAATCCAGTAACAAAAATATTGTAAACAGTATCAAGAAAATACTATTTGAAAACAAAAGGAGTTGGGATACCAAACTAAAATTTGCTCTTTGGGATGATAGAGTAACAATTAAAAAATCAATTGGGACATACCCTTTCCAATTGGTATATGGATTTGATGTTGTTTTTCCTGTTCAATTAGTGACCCCAGTCATTAATTCTATGCAGGAAATAAAAGAAGAACCAGATGATATAAGAAGAAGAATATTTCAGATAGTTCAGTTGTAGTAAGAGAGGGAAGCTATCAAGGATACAGCTGAGAGACATCAAAGAAGAATGAAGGAAAGCTTTGATAAAAGGGTGAAAAAATAGATGTTTGCAGTTGGTGACCTCGTTCTCAGGTGGGGTGCATGAAAGGAAGAAAAAGGTAAGCATGGGAAGTTTGAAAATTTATGGATAGGGCCCTTTTCAGTGATAAAAATCCTTGGAAACAATACTTTTGTCTTACAGAATCTGAAAGGTGAAGAGATTGTAGGTCCAGTCAATGGACGTTTCTTAAAGCATTTTTACACATATTGAAAGACAAGATGTTATTGTACATATTCATTGTATATATCATTTTTGCTTCAAATAAGACTCCAACCCAATAAGAAAGAAATGACTTTAGCAAGTTTCTGAAGGCACTCGTCAACATGTTCTCAAAGTTTCACAGGAAAACTTTGTCCCCAGATGGAGCCAGATGTTATCTCTAAGGTTGTTTGCCCTTTTTACCTTAGGATCTTTGATTGTGATGTGTTTTTGTTTTTAAATTTTTGCTTTGTTTTACACCTCATATTTGATTGAACATTATTATGGTTTTCTTTTAGTCTTCTGAGTCATCAAAATCTTCACTCATTAGTCATGAACCTATGTATGTGCATGAGATTTCATATTATATAGTGGATTGTTAAAACTGGCAGCATTATCCAAACTGGCAGCATTTCATGAACTGGTAGAATTTCACAAATCGGCAGTAGAGTTTATAAGGGTATTTCATTAAAAAGTTTGTTATTTATAAATACCATGGAATATATAGGGGATATGGAACTATAGTTATATTCATGATATTTGGCATTCGGTATGGATATGCTTTAAAGGTGCCCCTGTCCACAAAATGATGGGTTTTATCGTTTAATTTATGAAATTGTACACCTGTTCTCATTTCAAAATTTAAACACTACACGCAATGAATGTTAGTACTGATCGTGGAAGAATCAACTTAATTCATCCTTTTCCCTAAAAATCTGTCTCATTATTTTGCTGGTTAACTGGAGAAGGACATTCAGAGGGTCGTTTTGTATATTGTCAATGTCCATTGATCACGAACAGCAACATTAGGGTTTGCAGCAGCTAAGGTTTATTTTCAAACTCTGATAGATTTTATGTTAAAAAGGCCAGATTACATCATATACGTTTCCCTGCATCTCAAAGCAAGCGATTGCAGCAAACAATTCCCCGTTTAAAGCAGTATAGTATGAAGGGTTTTCAATGTCGAAGACAACAGAGGAAGAAGATCTAGAGGTTAATGTAAAAAGAAAGCCAGGAGGTTTCATTTGCAGATTGGAGCCAAACAATATAGACTGGATAATGAAATTTCCCAAGTCAGCTAAATTAATGCAGAAGTTTGGATGGTTTAACTTCTGTGAGAAATTGCAAGGTTACCACTCACAGGTAACCATGTTATTTATTAAAAATTATAGAGATGAAAAAGTTCAGTTGGAAAGCTTAATAGTTAGGGTAAACGAGGATTCTATTGCTGACGCAATAGACGTTTCGACACAAGGGGAAAAATGGTTTAAACAACAGGACTTCCAAGGAGATTTCAGTGAATTTTTGATGCCATGATCTGAAAAGCTAGATTGGAAGAATGGTGTCCATGTTAGCACAATGAAGCCAAGCTGGAAGATTCCTTTGGAGATGATACAAAATTATATCACATGCGATGGCAGGTATGACAGAGTGTTAAAATTCCATTTAAAGTTGCTGATGCACATTAATGGAACTATACAGGTAAATCTCCCATTTTATTTATTAAAAATCCTTCAAAAGATGATTTCCAAGGTTCAGGGCCATCCCAAGCATACTGCTCAATTTGTCTGTCATCAAGGCTTGATTAAGCTATTAATCTTATCACAGTTGCATAAGGAGGGAAGAACATGGGAATCTTTATTGATAGAGCTAGGGTTTAAAGACAACCCTAAGGAGAAATGGAAGAGGATGATGGAAGATTCAGACCATCAAACAATAAGCCCTAAAAGAACAGTTCAAGCTATTGAAAAAGAAGAAAATAATACTACAGAGAAACCTATCCAAGAAGGTTTGCGTCCTGAAGCTTCCTGCACAAATGAAAACCCTAAAAAACTGAGTGTTATGCTAAAAAATATAGCCTCAAAAAGTGAAATTTGTAAATAGTTATTGAAGACAGAGAAGCCAAGAACCAGGCTAAGAAAGAAGTTGCAGACAGAGAAAAGAGTAGCACATGAAGATGCCATGGAGGTTGTAGTGATAGATGATGCTCGTAGTGAAGAAACTGTTCATACAATAAACCTCTCAGTATTGTGTAGATATTGAGAGGTTTATTGACATTCAAGGCATTGCAGGGTCTATACCTGAAGCTTTTTGCACAAACAAGCAGGTTAATTCAGATGATGGTTCAGCATCAAGGACTCGACAGGAAGAGGAAGTCCATATAAGAGAAGAAGATTTGGAAATATCTCTAGAACTAAGCCAAGTTAGGAATTCTTTACAGACATACAAAGAACAAACCACATATATGAAAAACATTAATGAACAGTTAATGGTAGCCAATAAGAGACCTCGTGAAGATCTGGAGGATAAGGAGACAGAATATCAAAAGTTGCTGATAATTTCTAAAGATATTCTAGGAGAAAAACGAGCTATTCAGAAACAGCTGGAACTCATCAAAGCCCAGAATAAGGAAGACAACAAAGACGCTGAATTCGCCAGATTGCAGAAGCGTTCCCGGGTTCTGAGTGATTTAGCTATATTAGCAGAGGCTTCCAGAAGCCTTTAGAAGTTGAATTGTAGTTTGTTTTTGATGTTATGCTATTTATTTGATAGATGTATTCTCTATATTACACTTGTACTTGAATACTGTTTAAAAGGGATTGACTTCCCTATTTTTGAGGAGGTTCGATCCATAGATATAGGATCTTATAGTTATCCTAAAGAAACATATATTTTGTATTTAAAGGAGGTCTCTAGAGGAGACGGGGAGTTGACCTTTTTGGAGTTATGAAGATCCAGTTTTGATCACTCTCTGTATGACATAGAATACTCTACAACTTCAATACAGGTTCTACCTTGAATGAGCATGACTATGATTTGTCTGTGTGTGTTATGAATTGTTTTTCTTGTAATTTGTCATGTATATGGTCCATTGAATTCCATTGCAGTGATTCTTATATTGAAATACAATTATCCTTTATATTTAAAAAAAAATAGAGGCAGTTTCATTTCATGACTTCATGATCGTAGTTACTTGGATATTGGATCTTGTATCTTATTTTATGTTATACAGTTATTGTAGGATTTTGTGATTCTCTTATAGCTCTCATCACATACCGACCTAGTTCTTTGATAATTGTGTGATTCTCTTATAGCTCTCATGACATACCAGTCTAGTTCTTTGATAATTGTGTGATTTTTCCAATAGTTTTGATTTCATAACAACTTGGTTTTCATTTTGAGTTTATTGATTTATATTTTTGAAAAATATTTCCTTAAGCTTGAACCCCTGTAGTCTCGGTTCACCTTTAGGGATAACACTATCTTCATTGGATAACTTTACTTACTTCAGAGAAGGCCGCCTGAATCATAGGGTTCTGGCCTGATTCGATCAGCCTAAATCCTATCACTGCAATCCTCTGCTTTTTCATCTTCCAGCCTCTTTTCTGCTCTTCGTCTGGGGATTTCCTCTTGCTCCCTTTCTAAGGCTCCACACTGATGCCCAACTCCTAATGCTCTTTGGAACTGATGATGGCTTTCTGCAGGAGTTCAATCTATTCCCGAGAGACATAACCCTTACCTGTCTTCTCACATTCTTTTTCTAGTGCATCTAGATCAAGATCTCCTAACTCCATTTCCTCCGCTTCATCTTTGTCCATGATGTCCAGCATACTATTTTCTTTGGTTTCCTCCATGGCTCCTCTTGTCTGTACTTATTGGGTATTATTTAGCCCTTCTTTCTCTCCCTTCTCTTTGCCTTCGCCCTCTTCCTCCAGGATCTGAAAGGGATTAGCACTCTCTATGGATTTTTCTGTCGTTTCCTTTCGGCCTCTCCCCCATTGCTTTTTCCTCGTCTTCTGCTCTTTACCTGTGTGAATCCCTCATTGGCTTGCTTCTCTCCTTCTCGCTCTGGATCTACCTTCTCCTGGGAGCCTTTTGGGCAGTTCCTCCCAAAGTGGCCATACTCACGGAAGATCCTGCATCGAAAAGGTAGTTGCTCATATTCTATCTGTTGGATCCACTCCTCTTCTTCCGAGTTCAGGCTCATGGCCTCCGTGAGATCCTTTGACAAATCCATGTAGACACATATGCGAGCATATGTTGTGTACCTCTCAAGTCTCATTTGCTTGACAACCTTCACAAATTCACCTATTGAATTTCCAGTGTCTCTTAAGATTTGCATATCCCAGTATTCCCCTGGGAGACCGACCAGTCTGATCCATATGAGGGCAACTGTCATATCTTCCATCTCTAGGTTAAAGCGTTCCCTCTAGGGTCTAAGGTATAGTCCTGCTGAGAATAAGAAGTAAGGACCCTCCCTCTAGAACTCTATCTCGATCCTCTTGATTAAAGAAGATTCTGGTGAAGAACCTCTTTGTTCCCAACTGGAGATCATAGTGGCCTTTCAGTTTCCATGTGCCCTCAATCCACTGAACCAGATCTTTCTCCTTTGGCCAAACACCCACAAATTTCCTGATTAGGGATTTTTCCTTCCACATCTCAATTTTCCCTCGGATCTGGACTGCTGGGATCGTCTAAGCCCTCGGAAGGCATCCCCCCTGGCTCGATCTCCTCCCCTTTCCTTGCCCATCTTTCTCTCTGTCCAGATCACTTCTGCCTCCGTTGCACCCCTCAGAAGCGAGGCTTCGAGTTGTTGCAACCGCCATGGGTCTAACTGGGGGTTTGCAACCCTGCCCCCCACCCCCGGTCTCAAGAATAACCAATCTAAATATTAATAGAAATCTATTTTAAAATTTAAAAATTACAAATCTAATTAACGATAAGAATAAATTAAAATCATCCCATAGATGATATATTTCAAAATATAAAATTTTAAAAATAAATTAGACCATAATAAAAATGAATAACTTTCAAAGCTGGAGTATTTGAAATCATTTTAAAACCTGATAACTCATTTTAAAATTTATTAAATTGACCTTAAAATAAAATAAGCTATTTATGTTATCTTCAAGCTTATGTTTTCTTAATATACATTAATGTCTTTTTGAATATACATTAAGTGACAAAGATTCCAAAAAAAATGTTGTAAATTCAAACAAAGATTCCAAAATAAAAGTTATATAATTGAAAACAATCAATTTACATTATAAAATCTTAAATTCTTTTATGAGGCATGTTTTGAATCATATAAAAATGGAGTGGCACAAAAAAAAAGATTAAAAAACACCTACAATCAATCAATTCATAAAATTTCACATTATTCAATTCAATGAACTCACAAACTTACACTCTTGAGAGATGTAAGCTTCCTCAAAGTATTGAAGGGGAGATACTAAAACTTTCTAAAAAATGACTCTCATAGTGCCTAGGTATAGAATCACACTTACAAGCCAAGGACTTTTGTTGCTCACTCACAAGCTTGCTTGACCATAATAACATTAGTATACTTAGAAAAATGGAGAATGAAAGGGAGACTTAGAAAATAGAAAAATGGAGAATGAAAGGGAGACTTAGAAAATAGAAAAATGGAGAATGAAAGGGAGACTTAGAAAAATAAAAAAATGGAGAATGAAAGGGAGAGTTAGAAAAATAGAAAATGGAAAGGATAAGTAAACTCCATCTATGGACCAAAATTGTACAAAATACTTTTCTATAAGATGTTAACAGCTAATAAAGACATTGCCAACTAATGACTCATGTTAAACAAAAAAAACATTTATTAACTTTAATATAATGATGAGCCATTTTTTTAGGAATAATTATTATAATAAGCTTAATAAATTGCATTATTACATTAACATCATATCAAAAATAAGCAATTAATTTGTTTATAAAATTCTGTATAATTTATTATTATTAAAATATTAAAATATTATTAAAATTTTAAATATATAAAAATAACTAACAATATCACTCAAATATAATAAATAAATAAATATATATATATATTAATATAAATCTATTTTAAAATTAAAAAATTACAAATTACAAATCTAATTAATAAGAACAATAAATTAAAATCATACCATAACTTTATATTTCAAAATAACCAATCATAACAATTTCTAAAAGTTTATAACAATATTTCGAGGAAACTCCAGCTTCCCATAATATAAACAAAATCCTACCTCTATGAGATTCAGCTTCCCAAGAAATATAATATAAACCAAATCCTTTATATTATGATTAAAAAAAATTACACCATAATAAAAATTAATAACTTTCGAAGCTGGAGTATTTGAAATCCTTTTAAAACATGATAACTCAGTTTAAAATCTATTTTGGCTGTTTTTCAAATCTAAATTTGCTTATCAGAAATCAGCGTTAAAATAAATAAAAAGCTATTTGTGTTATCTTCAGGCTTATGATAACACAGGCTTATGTTTTCTTGAATATACATTAATGTATATTCCATATTAATGTTTTCTTGTTTCAAATCTAAATTTGTTTATTAGAAATCAGCATTAACTATTTGGGTTGTTCAAGTTTATGTTTTCTTGAATATATATTAATGTTTTTTTTTAATATACATTAAGTTAGTTATTAAATTCAGCGACAAAATTCTAAAATATATATTATAAATTTAATGACAAAAGTTCTAAAATAAATGTTTATCATATATTTTTTTGCAAAATAAAAAACTATAAGTCAAGCTGAACATATTTATAATCTTGCAACACCTAATGCAATTTCAAAATTTCTTGAATAAGTATGTGAAAATTCCGGTACTATCTTTATAACTTGTGACTTTCAATATTTATGTGAAAAAAATCTTGAATACCGCTGTAACTAGTGACTTTTAATATTTATGAAATAACAAAAGTATGTGAAAATTCCGGGACTATCTTTATAACTTGTGACTTTCAAAATCGGCACTCTGCCCTGCATCTTCAAGATAGGATAGGATATGGCTGTATCATCACAAGGGCAATTGTACTCTAATTACTAAAATAAATGCCAGTTTGAATAATGTAAGAGGAGCGCCTTCATAACATCTTCTCTGTGCCTGCTGCCAAAGACTCTGATGCATGCCTCCCTCGCCTTCTGTGATGCATCTTGTCTAAGGAACGCTAGATTTTCATCTTCCATCGTACGGTTGGCGTCTCTTAAATACTGGGCTGCCATGACGAGGGTTCGAATGTCCCCTGGCACAGTATTTTGAACGGCCTTAAAAAGTTCGTCTCGGGTAGGAACGCAGTCTGTCGAAGTTGTGCGGAAGAAGCCGTTGGCCTCTATTCCCGCAAAATATCCACACACAAATGACACGCGAATCCAATTTCTTTCTTCACCTTTCACGAACGCGCAGCGCCTCTTAATTATCTTCTCTACCTCAACAAATATCTTCGCAAATTCTGCGCATACCGGAAGATTAATCTGATAGAAATGTTCATGCCACCTTACAACATTGATTTCCTCCAATGCTTTGTCATGCAACTGCCCAAACCGTGCGGTTACAGGATCCAGGGCTATCGTTAGAGATAACTCCAGAATGCATCTCGTGCACTTGCACTTGAAATCCCATTTTTTGCACATGGCTTGCCGCTGTAGGTAGGGGACGAGGGTATCGAAATAGGACATTGTGATTTCTTCTCCTAGCCTGATCGGCTTAGAGGCATGAATAAACATAGCGCTTCCCACTTTCACTCTAGTCGAGTTCGGCAAGCAGGAATGGTTGATGAATGACGGCAGCAACCAGAGTCCACAAAAATTCGTGTCTCGCGGGAGGAGTTTCGACTTGGAATCAAATGACTGGTCGGCTCCGCCGAAAGCGTTCTTAGTTATAATATCCTCTACACGGTTTACGTCTACGTTCAGCAATTTTCCTTTTCCGGCTGCTTGGCTTAGAGGCATTTGGCGCTCAGTCGACTTAAACAGATCAAACGCTGGAAGATCCAGGCAGAGAGGCGAGGAGTAGCAGTCTAAACTATAAAGCTGCCGCAGCAACCTCGGCGAATTCCTAGCATCATTGACGACGGCAACGACAAGATCTTCTTGTGACTTCTTTCCCCGGTGGCCCATATTGAATATCCCACCCCAACGGGCACTCAGTCGATCGTTGTGCTCATAAGCAACTGCTACGGCGTTGCTTACCAGTAAAAGCTGCCCGGTGCTTATTTCTTGGGTTGCGTAAAGCCCCCGACCGCGACCATCTTCGGTCATCTTGATCTCCACGGGGCCAACGATATCGTCGATCTCCTGAGGAGGTCCGAGATTGGGCAGCGAGCCATTGTTGCCATCACTCGGAGGTCCGAGACTGGGCAGCGAGCCATAGTGGCCATCGCGAGGAGGTCCGAGATTGGGCAGTGAGCCATAGTTGCCATCGCGAGGAGGTCCGAGATTGGACAGTGAGTCATAGTTGCCAGCGCGGCCCTGAGCGTGCAAATTATCCTTCGCCTGACGAAGGGCGTCTTGTATTTCCTTATATCCAGGGCAGGCCTTGTCGAATTTCTCCAGACACTCGCATGCTGCCGCATACTGCCCCAGGCCGATCAGAGCGTGGCCTTTTGTAAAGAGCGCTTTGAGGTGGCCGGAATGGATCTGAAGGGCCTTGTTGGAATCATCCAGCGCCAGCTCAAATTTATTCAGCTGAAACCTTGTCTCCGCCCGGTTGGAATACAAATGCAGGAGGTCGGTGCTGAGATTATTGTTGACAAGAGAGGACCTCTTCCTCTTCTTGAGCTCACCTTTCAGAGCGGCATTGATGCATCTGGTATATAGCTCGGCCGCTGCGTCCCATCGTTTCTCAGTGAAGCAGATGTTGGCCATGTTGGCCATCTGTCTCAGCTCCTCCACATCGACATGCAGCAGCCTCTCTGTGAAGCTCATAGAAGCTTTTGGTGGAAGGGAGGCCATTAAGCGATCCAGCTAGTTCTCCGTCCTTTCGCTTTTCTTCTTCTTGGGCTTATTTTTCAGCTCAGGTGGAAATTAACTTCACCACCTTCTCCTTCCTAATTTGAGTTTCGGATTTATTTCGTCCGCCAAATTCATATTTAAAGAAAACAAAAACCCTAACTCATTCAACCCTTTACATT
Source organism: Pseudotsuga menziesii (assembly GCA_001517045.1). Taxonomy (NCBI): domain Eukaryota; kingdom Viridiplantae; phylum Streptophyta; class Pinopsida; order Pinales; family Pinaceae; genus Pseudotsuga; species Pseudotsuga menziesii. The sequence continues at coordinate 88,698 of LPNX010518962.1, forward strand.
TGTGATGTTTGCGATGGGTTCGAAATTCTGAATTTGAAAACGAAAGACGTAACAACCAGGACGGAAAACGTACCTGTGACGACTCTTAGTTGCGCGTGACGCGTATATAATAAATTTGATGAGTTTCAATATGTATTTTTTTCGATTTTCCAATTTTGTTGAGCCTTGATTTTAGTTCTTTCGATGATGGGTGTTTCTAAATTCATACAATGTTTATGTTTTATTAAGAAAATTCTATAAGTGATGAAAACCTAAATACAATATGTGAAAATAAGATAATTTTTAATCAAATTTTTATCAAATTTTTTTTTGAAAAGCTTGCAATATAGTTTTGTTGAATTAATTTATTTTTTGTTTGGATTTATTTATTATTAGAGAAGCTTAATTTTTTGGTTAACATTTTTTCTAAGTAAAAAAAACAACTTTTTATTAATAAAAATTGGTGTCAATATTTACAAAAATACCAAAACTTTTTTGAATTACATCTTAAGTTACACCAATATAGAGATCTACCACTACTACAGAGATCTATCACTACACAGATCCACAAACTGGAAGGTCTAGTACTCACCCTAAAGGGAAAGTTCTCATAAAAACAATTTACTAAAAACACATGAAACCAAAAAAACTAGAAATTTTAACAACAAGAAAACAAATCATCCAAAAAGGTTGAGCATAGAGGGATGAATCCTCACAAACATAATGTTTAACATGGACTCATGAAACCTTAATAAAACAATAAAGTATTAAATAAATAATTTAGAATGTCCTCCTTAACTTAAAATTCTAAAGATATACTCAAATTAATTAAATCTAGAATTTTGATTAAATTTGGATACTTCTTGCTATGTCTTGCTATGCTAGGTGGGAGTTGAGCCATCAATAAACAAAGACTTAAATACTACAGATTTCAAGACATATGAGAGATTTACTATTAAACCACTATACATTAATCTTAACTCTGAATCTACCAACATTTTATGAGAAAGTGTTTATTTATTGTCAACCTTCTTTGTTTACTGCTAACCCTCTTAGTATAACAAAGATGATAAATTTATTCATCCCATCTTAGTGTTTTAGGAATTGTTCAACACTCTATTTCATTATGTAAAACAAAGATATATTTTTGATATTATATATTATGTTTGATCACCTTTTTTTATTTTTTTATTTTTTTTTGACCCCCAACAATTACTTAGCCAACAAATGTCTATATAAATATCATTTAAATATTTGGAAAATTTAATGTGGTGGTTCAACATTATGACATTGAGAAAACTAATTTCAATTATTCAACCATAAATGAAAGCTTTCTCCATATAAATTGTGTTTAAATTTGAAACTTTCTCAATATTTAAAATGAATTTGGACTAGTGCAAGGTAATGCTACCCACTTATGAGGCATTAGTTGCAATAAACTTCTTGATTCACTTTACATGTACCTACAATTTTTTTTATAATATGGTATAAAAATATGAAACATACATGGTATAAAAAATTGAAACATAGATTTCTTTTTTTGGAATATATAACTTATATTAATGAAAAATATGAATAAATCCCCAAAAATGGAAACTTCTCTTGCCATTGGTATGTTTTTGTTTTTTTTTTCTAAAACATAATGCATATGTTTGCATTAAGCCATATATATAGTATGCAAATTGTCCAAATTTGTGCAAAAACATTATGTATAGTTATATAACACGGAGATCTCTAGTGCAATACTATTTTTTGAGAAAAATCCAAGTTAATTTTATATATTTTTTAATTTAAAGAAGTCAGCAAAACCCTAAAAATGACAAAGACGAGTGTTAAGCCTCACTATATTTTTCTTAACATAATCAATTTACTCCTTTTATTTTTTAGTGCGTTGGAATTCCAATATACTTGTTCATATTCTTTTCCGCTTATGAAATAAGTGAGTCACTTAAAAGATACAGTTGAAATACACAACCTATGTTTTGCATAAAAACACACACATGCAAATAAATATGAAGAAATAATAGAATTTATAAAACACAAAAATGACCTATGTTGTTGAACCGCATGCGCTTTTAGCTCTTGCAAGTTCTGGTTAATTACTATTTATAAAACACAAAAATGACCTATTTTTCGTAGACAATGCCACACGTTCGTTCTGTATAAAAAGAGTGCATAAATAAGGATTTGGCGCTCCCTGCTTCAATCTTCGGCACCATTGACTTGGATTTTCAGATAAGTTGCAAGCAATGTGAATTTTTTTCCTTATTTATTTATTTTTTAAATATACAAAATTCTAAACTGGACTTTTTTCTTTCACTAAATTGCAACACCATTGACTAAAATGAATTCATATAAGACAATCCACAAAACCACCAAGACAACCAAAACTTGAACCTTGAACCACTAAACATTGACGTCTAAATTGGTGCTAGTTTGAGATCTCTTCAAACCCTTTGGAATGAATTGCAAAACACTAGAGAGCCCTCTCTATTGTCCGTTGCTACTTCATTAGAGGCAATCATACCCTCTATTGCAAATTCCCAAGGACAATTAACTAATATCTCCAACAACAGGTATAAAATGCATGAATACTATAGGAATAGGCTAAGTAAAGAGAAAGTTAGATGATTGGGGATACCAACCAACAATTGATGCAATTCTTTAGTAACCCAAGCACTAGAAAACATCCTCCAATCACAAAGAAACACATTTGAATGGATAGGTGCATCCACTATCCATCCAGATACCATTGGATGTATAGGTGGTTTATGGCATTTGATTAACCTCATTGTAATAATAGGAAGGTTCCTCCTTATTTTCTCAAAAAATTATATGCATAGTTTGAGCTAGAGTACGATGTAAACTACTTTGACATTGGTGAATTTTAGGGGTGGATCGTGATTTGCACAAGATAGAGAGAATGTGAGGAACAACCCATTGTTAGGACTTCGTCCTTTAGGGTGACAACCCAACCCCTATCCATCATCCACCTTTAGGGGGGAGTATTTCACAGACACAAGCATCCCTATCATCTCTGGCTCACAAACTTGTGCAACACAATACTTTCATATCCCTATCATGCCTAGAGAAACCATCAAGTGACACTAGGGGAGGAGTTGGGACTTCAACCCTACAACAAGCTCCAAGAAGGAGAGATGACATGGAGCCTCACGTTAGGCCCACAAATGTTCAATATATGGGAAGACTTGTTATGGAATATCCACAAAAAAAATTATTTAAAAAAAATATATTTGGAATCTACATAGAGAGTTCTATAAGTGTGTGTAGTTCCATTAGCAGTGGAAAATCTAACCATATGCAGAATCAAAGTAAAAAAATCACGTAGTTATAGAACATAGCATGTAATTTTATAATGCAGTCTCAGCCATAAGGTTTGGAAATCCAAACCTATAACCAAACCTGCCAAGTTACTAAACCTCTCTCCTCTTCCCCTTGTCTATCTCTTTCTCTGTCCCATTGATCCATAAATCTATATTCCTTCTATATCTAAACCACCCCTTCTTTCTCCTAATTCTGCTCCCCCTACTACTAATCATGCTCTCTCTCTCTCTCTCTCTCTCTCTCTCTCTCTCTCCAATCCCCCACTCCTCATCGTC
>LPNX010518962.1:92585-130033 GCA_001517045.1 Pseudotsuga menziesii
CACTAACCGCTTCTTTCTCTCTCTCTAAACCCCTAACCTTCAATCATTCGCTTTCTCTCTTCCCTACTACCCCTACCAATAACCCCCCACCATTAACCCCCCCTCTCTCTATCTATCTATAGCACGGTGGGTTATCTCAAGTGGTTGAGATATGTTTACAGTAGCAGAAGGTCTCGGGGTCAAATCCTCGGGTGCCTATGCAGGGGCCTCACTCGATGTCCCCATTGGGTTAGGCTCCGTAATCAGGGCTAACGGTTTACCTTGGATACCATCCTAAAGAAAATGGAGAATCACTTGATGGTTTCTCTATATCTCTCTTTATTAAGACCCCTAACCCCCAATCTCTCTCTCTCTCTCTCTCTCTCTCTCTAAACCCCCAACACCTTAATTAATGTCTATATTTCCCATACTCCCCCTTCCCATAACCCCCTACCACCAACCATTGCCACTTTTAACCCACACTCTCTATGCCCCTAATCCACTCCTAACCCATACTCTCTCTACCACTATTACGAAGTTTAATAGTGTCCATGCATTATTACCATGCATTTGCTCGTAAATATCCTTTTTCTCCACCCCTTCACATTCAAGGTTGTACATTTTTGACAATAAATTTTGTTGACATTAGACGGGAACACACACACTACTTGTGTGAATGCGTTATTATTGCACAAGTGCTCCTGTGTCAAAAATAAATGAATGTCCTACAAACCAACTCCTATTTTCATGCACACTGCTATGTTTTCCCTATTTGTGTATTTTCTTGTTATAGCACACACATTGAAAATATGTCTTTGGAAAATTGGATGATTCTTACGTCTCTTCCTAGATCAAATGGGGAGAGATTCTCATGCCCTAAAAACACTAATTATGTGATGTGCGTGACTTTTAAACCCTTTCTCGCGTATATACGTGGATATTACCCCTAAACCCGTGTACATCAGGATGTGTGCAAAAGGACAAATGTTTTTGGAGTTTTCCTTGATGTGGATCCAAATCACTTGTCTCTTGGCCTTCCATATGCCTCAAGATCACTCAGATTTGACCTTCCATTACCCCATTGAAGCACTATATAAGGAACCCTTTGGATACATTGAAGGGAAGGAATAAAAGAGCAATAAAACTATAGTCCATTGTTGCCGTAGCTTGCTTATACTTGAGTCTAAATCCCTTTGTCGCTTGGAGCACTTGGTGTTCTTCCCAAGCTTTCGTTTGCTTGTGAGCTTGCTATCGAGAGATGGAGGATTGAGGTGGTAGGGGCCCAGGTGGAGGACTTAGTTTCTCCGGTTCACAGACATGCCAACAGAGATTGTCACTTATGTAATCTCTGATTTATATTAATAGAAATATCTTTTCCTATCCAATGATGTGTATTTAAATGAATATTGAATCCATGGATGTTTTTAATTGCTTATACATTATTGATGATATATGCTAGAGTAGGTCTATGCCATTATATAGCATGCTTGTCTTGTTTGCTGTTGTTGACAGAGCAAATTGATAACACAAGTGGGATTGGAAAAAGCTCAACGGGGATCTACATCAACCATCCGGAATAAGGTATGTTTCGAGATCCTTTAGTGTTAGATGTTTTATTTGTCTTGCATATTAGGAAGGGATTGATTTCTGCAGTTTCTCTGTCTATTGTGGTACACCTCAAGCCATGGGATTTTTTCTCTGTAACAATGGTAGCAGAAGGTCTCAAGGTCAAAATCCTCGGTTGGCTATGCAGGGGCCTCACTTGATGTCCCCATCAGGTTAGGCTCCGTAATCAAGGATGACGGTTTACCTTGGATACCATCCTAAAAAAAAATGGAGAATTACTTGATGGTTTCTCTATATCTGTCTTTATTAAAACTCCTAACCCCCAATGTCTCTCTCTCTCTCTCTCTCTCTCTCTCTCTCTCTCTCTCTCTCTCTAAACCCCTAACACCTTAATTTATGTCTATATTTCCCATATTCCCCCTTCCCATAACCCCCTACCACTAACCATTGTCACTTTTAACCCACACTCTCTATGCCCCTAATCCACTCCTAACCCATACTCTCTCTACCATTATTAGGAAGTTTAATAGTGTGCATGCACTATTACCATGCATTTGCTCTTAAATATCCTTTTTCTCTACCCCTTCACATTCAAGGCTGTAAATTTTTGACAATACATTTTGTTAACATTAGACGGAAACACACACACTACTTGTGTGAATGCGTTATTATTGCACAAGCACTCCTGTGTAAAAAAAAAAAATGAATGTCCTACACACCAACTCCTATTTTCATGCACACTGCTATGTTTTCCCTATTTGTGTATTTTCTTGTTATAGCACACACATTGAAAATATATCTTTGGAAAATTGGATGATTCTTACGTCTCTTGGATGCACTTACTACATCAAAGACACATTGAACATTCTTAGACCTCTTTGAGACATTGAAACGTAAATTTTATATTGCAAGCAAGGATCTATTAGAAATGTATTTGACATTTCTATTACATGAGTTGTATTTTACTCTTCATTCACAAATATGCATAGATTATGGTCATTGATCCCAACAATCTTGGATTATGGCATAAATCCTAGTTTCATATCTCACTCAACCACATGTTTATACCCTTGGAAAATTGTAGGCATTATCCATTTAGTAAATTAGTACATTGAACCACCACCATAGCATTATATTAACCATTAATAAGAGACAAAGGATATTATATTGAAATGATTCTAGACTTGTATGATCCCAATTCTAGAGAGGATGAGCCCAATTCTATAAACAATGCCATAAGATAGAAACCCCTCTAATATCAGTTCTATACTTGAATAACCAAACTTTAACATCTATGGAGTATGTGAAAATATTCGGATGTTACATTAATGATGTTTCATAATCCTAGTGGAGGAAAATTTGTAATAATTGATTTCCATTATTTGTGTGAATTTCTCCCCAGAGGTCATAAGAATCTATGTTAAGCACAATCCATAATTTTGCAGTGTCTTCACTTGTCTCAAATGTTTTCAGTTATTTGCATTTATCTCTCATAGGAACTTATTCATATGGTTCCATAATCTCCCATAATATTTAGTTATATGATCTACACAATCATCAAATGAAAGCTTTCCCATCAAGAGATAATGAATAAATTGTTTGGATTAATGATTATATTTCTGACAAGAATAACCAATTTTAAGAATATATGAACCTTCACCTTCCCTCCATAATTTTCTCTTTCTCAAAATAGCTCTTCAAACTATGCTTCCTTTATGGTGGCACCCACTTCCATAAGGAAGTGCTTGTTTGGTCCAACAATGTCGACCCATACTATCATAGTCTTAAAATTCCTTCTAGATAGTGATATATGAGTGATATGGATTGCTTATTAACTAATACAACTATCACCAAGTAGTACATACAAATTATAAACATTTTGTAGGTCTTCAATTTGAGAATAGCATCTAGGATTTGTTGGTCTATGGTGCAACTCTAGCTTAGACTTTGTAAAGTGCACTCAAACACTATCTACATCATCGTCAACTCGTTGTCTATCCTACCTCTCTTCATGCCACTCCTAATTTAATACCGTGTGTTGAATTGTAACATTGTTGGTAAAATTGTAATAGTTCACTTTTAACACTCCACTATTTCAATATGCCACTAAACTTAGCATAAATCTATCCTCACCACTTGCAACACATTGGAAGTTGATCACAATTCCATGTTTAATTATTTAGTCTCATTCTCCACCGATAGAAATATTGTAAATGGATGGACACAATAAAATAATTTGAATGTGGATATAATTCAACTTCCTCCTTTAATCATTAAATTTTTTATTGAAATACTCCTCACTGTTCTCTATTAAGTAGCTTCTAACAAAAATGAGATACCCCTCACATGAACTACTCTAATTGAAACATCATTGAAAAACTGGAAAGTGGTGAAAGTTGATGTGGACAATTAGTAGATATTTTTTCTTGCACCTCCTCTCCTTCCACCGCCCCCATTAGTACACTGCATTGCTTCCCCATATCACCTAAACATCTACACAAGCATTAGTTCCCGCATGGGGATTTGTTGTTGAGCATGGTTGTCATTGACGACAAGCCATTAATGACAAAGATTGATGACATGTCAAGAGGGACATGATAGCTTGGCTAGTGGAGCCCATTCACTGTTGGTGTGTGCTTTGGAGAGCTAGGTGGTCCAAATGACCCATTATGTGGTCATTTGTGGCTTGATTGGGCCATGGAGACCAAACTCTTGTTAATGGAGTCCAGTTGTACTTGTACTTGGTAAGGAAACCATGGAGAAACCAAGGATATGATGACATGGCATGTTTGATTATAATCTCTTTAATATCATTGATGGTGCACTTGGTAATGATTTAGACATATGACCCATACACATGATGTGGAGTTTGATTTTGGAATTGTGACTAATGTTCTTGTTGATAATGGAACACATGATGAAGTTGTTGATATGGTTCATGCTTGATGATGTGGATAATCTATTGGAATGCTTATTGATTCTTGAGGACGTGGTTGCACAATAGAAAGGCTTGGGTCTTGGAACCTCTTTATATGGTAACATGGCTAACTTGAAGCCATAAGGAACCCAAAAATATGTGGCTTTTAACCATGAAGAGAAGATGTCATTAACGAACCTTAATAACACTTAAAGAAGCTTAACTTTATCCATGAAGAAGGGTTGCTTGATGACCCTAACATGGATTTAAAAAGGGATTTTAATGAAGTTATAAAACAACCCTAAAAGCAGCCCTATATCCTTACTAAATGGAGATTTTAATAAATTTTAAATTAACCAAAACACTAGGTCAGCTCCATTTAATACAAGAAATAAATTAAAACATAAAAAATATTATTTGGTATGTTGACCGAGTCAAAATTAGTTTCAAAATGATATTAATTTAAAACAACATTTGCAAAGTCAGATCAGTAAAAAAACTTTGGAAATGTGTACAAATAGCATTTTAATGCCATCAATTTAGGAGGTGGTAATTCTAGAAGGACAACTTTGAAAATCTGATATGAGGATAGGAAGGAGGCAGCCAGAGTAGGGTAAACAGTCCACTATGGAAAACACATGTGAAAGTCTAATATTTTTCCTTTTGGAAGTCGTTGTAAAGGTGAATTTTTAAATTTGATTAGCTCTACTTTTCAGGTGGGCTTGATAGGACTGAGGCAGCATATGAGTGAATATCATCAGCTTTGAGTTTTATGTTAAGGATTATCTTAGGAATCTAAGAAAGTTTTCAATAGAATATCTATGATTTTCAAGTGAACCAAATGGAGTGAGGAAACCGCTTTAAGACATTCCCAAATGCAGCATTAAAGACTACTAAGGATGGAATAACACTTGAAGGAAGGTCGTAGTAGTAGTTGTACATAATTAGCAATTGAAATAGAGGAGTATAGAATTAGCATAGGAAAGATGAAACCTAATGAAATGCTCTGAAGTTGTGAACATGTTAAGCTGACATACGTCAACACGACTCAAGTTTGATTCATTAACTTAGAAATCTGAAGGAATCCAAAACTACAATAGTTAGCAAATTCACAGGTTTGTGATAAGGGGGAAGTCACATATTTTAAGAGATTAAGCATTTGACTAAGGTATGCTCATTTTTCTCAAGTTTTGTTCAAAAGGATCAGAGATCAAGTAAAACTTAAGAAGCTACAACATAATATTTAATGATCTAGTGAACTAGTGCGAAATATTGATATTTGGATTGATTTTTTTATGCATATATAAAGTTGTTATCAAAGACACCTTGGCATAGTATTGAGTTGAATTGAGGATTTTTCTTGAGCCATACTGAAGCTACCAAAGTGAAGAACACCAAAACAACTAAGTTAATTTGGAAAGTGATAACCCTGACTTAACGATGATAGTGTGAGTTGAAATTGATGAGCAACTTAACAATGAGATGACCTTGATGACAATGACAAGTTGAATTGACATGATAGTGACAACAGTGGACAAGTTGGTTGATCAACAATTGATTGATAATGGACTGAGTTGATGACATGAATTGGGATGTGATTTCAATATGATTCTTGCACCTTGAGGTTTGGATACCTCAACCCTCATTAGTTGGAGATAAAAAAAAACTAGGTTGGTCCATGTTGTTAGAGTTGACGCTCTTCTTGTTAGTTGGTGTTGGTGTAATCACGAATATTAGTGTCTTCCATTATAAATCATAGAAAAACATAAATAAATATTTCATACAATTCCAATGTTTATCCTGTGATGTGTTTGCTATCATGATTTACTGATTTATTATAGACTTAGTATGACATATGATGCTTGATGAATGTAGTGATGCACATGTAGCATAATGTATTGAAACACTCTACTTAATTTGTAAAACTTAAAAATGGTTTTTAATTTCCATCACACTAATGCACCCCCTCTCAGTGTGACCATTATGTCCAGCAATTGTTATTAGAGTCATCCTTCACCATAATCCTTGCAAGCTCAAAGGAGGTACACAATTGATACAAAAGTAGAGGCCCCAACAATGATTTTTTGGTATTTGACGTGATCGATTATTTTGGTTGGATAAGAAAGATGAAATCTTACTTGAATATGTTTGGTGTTTGAGAGATTGTGATCAATCCACTTGTTCCTTCCAAGAAGCAGAACACGATAGTTGCATAGAAAGAATCCAAGAAGGACAACACCACCATCTTGAAGTTCCTCATGGATGGGCTTCCAGGTTCCATCAAGGAAAGTGTAGGAGAATGCACTTCAGATGAATACCTATGGTTCAAGCTAGAAAGTGAATACCAAAGGGGAAGACAATATAATGAAAAGGAAGATAAGGAAATAGAAGACAAGCACTCTGAATATTTAAAGCAAGAAGGAAAGGAATACTTGGACTCCAGTGAAGGTATGGACTCTTCTGATTGTAGTAACTCTATAGTCAATGAGGTTGAATATTCTATTGCAAATAATAATGAAGACTTGTTGAAATCCAAAAATGAAATTATGCATACTATATTAAACATTGATCTTAGAATTGATCGGTTCAATAACATTATAAATTTAAATCAATTTGATTTCATGAGGTTTAAGAAGGTAACCTTTGAATATTTGGAGAACTACCAAAAGAAGAAAATGGAACTAAAGGAGCTACTTAAGAAACTTAGGCACAATGAAGTTGTGTTGAAGGATCAGTTAGAAGACAAAGAAGATGAACTTGAAATACTAAAGATTGAATTGATCAGTCAAGGAGAAGAACAAGAAGAGAATGGTGAATATTCAGAAGAACTTGAAGAAACAAGGAAGGCTAATGTTGATCTGAAGACTCAGGTGGAAGAATCCAAGAGGATAGAGGAATTCTTAAGAAACTTGTTGGATGAGAAAGAGAAGACATGTCAAAAGCTTGAGATGGAAGTAGTTGGTCTCAGAAAGAAGGAAAAGAAATATGATGTCTATGCCAAGTTCAACAACATTTTAGTCATCTTGGATGATATTTTGTATTATCAAAGATATCCATTTGACAAATTCGATCTTGGCTACAACAAGGAAGAAGGAAAATATGAATTTGGCACATGGTCTCCTAAGAATCCTAAAGAAATCCCTTCAATGTCCAAGAATGAAAGAAAATCTCCCCATCAAGAACCTGCACAACACAAAGAATAATTCATAAAATTAGAAAGACGTCAATAAGTTGGTCCAACTCCTCAAAGTAGATTCAAAAGAGAAACAACTTCAAGATGGAATCAAGAACTCAGGTATGAAGATGGTTTTAATGGTTACTTCTATTCAAGTAATGATTTTGGTCACAAGGCTATGGATTGCATATTCTATGAAATAAGAAGTGTTGGAAGTCCCAATAACAAAGTTAGATGTTGGAAATGAAACCATGTCGGTCACATTGTTGCACATTGTTGTACTATGAGATGTTATAGTTGTAGTGGATTTGGGCACAAAGCTCAAGATTGTGTGAATTCAAGAATACAACCTATGAGAAATGTCTCATACACATCAGCAAGGAGAACCTATGAACCATGGAATAATAATAATGCAGGAAGAATTGAATCCCAAAAAACATGTGCTCAAAGTCAAGGACACTCTCAGGTATGGGTGAAAAGGAATGTTTTGTGGAATGTGTATGAAGGTTATCGATGTAATGAAGATGGTTTCCATATGAAAAGCTCATTATAAGGTCTTCAAATATATTGGTGCACCTTGAGTTCAGTAATATGGGAGGATGGAATCAAAGGTAGATGACGACAACTCTAAAATGAGAAACATGTCCAAGGATCATGGTTGTAGAAGAAGACGAAAATGCATGATGATAGGGGTAGTTTTTAACTTCATGACAGTGTAATGCATGGTAATATTGTACAGTAAGAATCATATGCTATGATAGTCCATTGAGTCAGCATAACGCACTAAGGAAGCTGCAAAGTCATACAAGAGATATATCTGATCCCAATTACTATAAAGTAAAAATTCCAAATAGTCCATCTAAAAAGGTGCATATCAGGAGATAGTTGAGATGACAAGGGTATCAACTTTTGTAAAAAGTCTAAGTCAATATTCTTCTTTGAAATATGGTGGTTTAATCACTATAAGGAAACCCCAATCATCTCAAACATACAAATATACATCAATATCATTTTTCACAGGACATTATTTTGGGTCCTTTCACAAGACAGTAGAAAGGATTTTCTTGAATCTTGAAATTTCCAGAGGTACATAAATTATGTTTAATTTTTTTGGTGAGTTGAGGTCACAGACCTAAACAAAAAGTGTCTCTCTAAGAAAACCACAGTCAAGGAAACAATTGAAACATTTGAAGTAGCATACAATTGAGTGCATAAGAAAGAATATTCAAAAACTTATTTCAAATGCAACTAAAAAAATTTGATTTCATTCTGGCTTCATGAGATAGAAGAAAGGAATTTAAAGTTAATCTCAGGATCTCTACAAGATTTTATCAAATACTGTCAAATTTCCAAAAGAATAAATTAGAATTTTGGGTACAATAATTAACTATAGCGAAAAGAAGTAGAAGATGAATACATAATAGAAAATTGAAGATTGAAGACTCAAATAACCATTGTAGTAGCAATATGCAAAATTAATATAAAATGTTTTATATTTGATCTAGATAACTATAGAAGCAATATGATAAAGGTGTAGTAGAATAAATATAATACCTTTAAATATGTTTTAACAAAAGGACTGTTGCCTAGACACTATGGAAAACTTCTATTCTGATTTTGGTTACTCAGGAGTAGCCAAGGACTTTGAAGCTACACATGAATACTAAAAAATTACTATAAACAACCTCTTTCAAACCAAAAAGGAATATATGTGTTAGGAGGAGAAACCAAGAGACCCTTCAACAATCTTGAAGGAAAGTGACAAAAAAATACATTTCACTATGATCTCAGTAAGCACTCAAGAAGACATTTTGATGATTTGATGGATACATGTTTGGCCCTTTGTCATTTATGTCCAAGGGGGCAATTAATTTAAGAGGTTTGCCATCAATGAAAAAGGGGGAGTCTGTTTATCATGGTTGTCATTGATGACAAGCCATTAATGAAAAAAAATGAAAAAGGTTGATGACATGGAAAAGATGACATGATAGTTTGGGCATTGGAGCCCATTCACTATTGGTGTGTGCTTTGGAGCACTAGGTTGTCCAAATGGATCATTCTGTGGTCATTTGTGGATTGATGGGGTTATTGAACCCTTGGACATGGTTTGAGTCATGGATACCACACTCTTGTTGATGGAGTACACTTGTACTTATTATTGGTAAGGAAACTATGGAAAAACCAAGAACATGATGACATGGCATGTTTGATTATAATATCTTGAATATCATTGATGGTGCACTTGGTAATTATTTGGACATATGACCCATGCACATGGTTTGAAGTTTGATGTTGGCATTGTGACTTAATTATCTAGTTGATAATGGAACACATCATGAAGCCCTTGACATGGTTCATGCTTAATGATGTGTATAGTCTCTTAGAATGATTACTGCTTGATGATGGCATAGTTGCAAAATAGAAAGGATTCGGTGTTGGAACCTCTTTATCTAATAACATGGAAAACATGAAGGCATAAGGAACTGACAAATATGTGGATTTTAAGCATAAAGAGAATGCATCATTAACAAACATTAATGACACTTAAATATGCCTAACTTTATCAATGAAGAAGGGTTGCTTGATGACCCTAACATGGTTTTAAAAAGGGATTTTAATGAAATTATCAAACATCCCTAAAAGAAACCCTATATCCTTACTAAATGGATATTTTAATTAATATTAAACTAACCAAAATACTAGGTCGGATCCATTTAATACAAGAAATAAATTAAAACATAAATAATTATCATTTGGTATGTCGACCCAGCCAAAATTAGTTTCAAAATGGTATTAATTTAAAACAACATTTGCAAAGTAGACTCATTAAAAATTATTATGGAAAATGTGTATAAATAGCATCTTAATGCCCTCATTTTAGGAGGTAGTGAGTGTGGAAGGACAACTCTGAAATTTGGATATGAGGATAGGACTGAGGTAGCCATAGTAGGGTAAATAGTCCACTATGGAAAATGTAGGAGTAGGTCTAATATTTTTCCTTTTGGAAGCCGTAATCAAGGTGAATTTTTAAAGTTGATTATCTCTTTTTTTGGATGGACATAGGAATAAGGCATCCATAGGAGTGAATATCCTTAGATTTGAGTTTTATATTAATGCTTATCTTAGGAATCCAAGCAATTTTTCAATAGAATATCTCTGATTTTCAAGTGAACCAAATCGAGTGAGGCAACTGCTCTAAGACATTCCCAAATGTAACATTAAATACTAATAACAATGGAGTAGAACCTAAACGAATGCAATAGTAGTAGATGTACATAATTAACAATTGAAATAGAGGAGTTTAGAAACAACACAAGAAAGATGAAATCTAATGAAATGATCTAAAGCTATGAACATGTTAAGCTAACATACCTGGACACAACTCAAATATGATTCATTGACTTAGATATATAAAGGAATCCAAAGCTACAACAGTAAGAAAAGTCACAGGTTTATGATCAATGGGTAGTCATATATTTTAAGGTATTAATCCTTTGAATAAGGTATGCTCATTTTTCTCAAGTTTTGTAAAAAATGCTTAGAGATCAAGTAAAAATTAAGAAGCTACAACATAATATCTAATGATCCAGTGAACTAGTGTGAAAGTTTGATATTTGGCTTGAATTTTCGATGTATATATAAAGTTGTTATCAAAGACACCTTAGCATAGTCTTGAACTGAATTGAGGATTTTCCTTAAGAAATCCTGAAGCTACCAAAGTGAAGAAGATGAGAACAACTGAGTTAATTTGACAAGTGATAACCCTAATTTAATAGTGATAGTGTGAGTTGACAATGATGAGCAGCTTGACAGTGACAAGTTGAATTGACATGATAGTGAAAACAGTGGACAAGTTGGTTGATCAAAAGTTGATTGATAATGGACCGAGTTGATGACAAGAATCAATATGTGATTGTAAGATGAGTCTTGCACCTTGAAGTTTGGATACCTCAACGCTTCTTAGTTGGATCTAAGAAAACTATGTTGGGCCATGTTGTTAGAGTTGGTGCTCTTCTTTTCAGTTGGTTCTGATGCAATCACAAAGACTGGTGTCTTCCATTGTAAATCATATTAAAACATAAATAAATATTTCATACAATTCCATTGTTTCTCCTGTTATGTGTTTGCTATCATGATTTACTGATTTATTACAGTTTTACATATGATGAATGTTTGATAAATGTAGTGATGCACTTGTAACATAATGTATTGAAACACTCTGCTTAATTTGTAAAAATTAAAAAGGGTTTTTTCCATCACACTAATTCACCCACCTCTCAGAGTGACCATTGTGTCCAACATTTGTCACTGCTTCCTCTTACTCCTAAAAGTGCTCTACTTATTTCCATAACTTATTATTTTGTACTTTTCAAAGTCTGTGTGGTTTAATATAACACCTTGGTTTGAAACCCCTAGTCTAATGATGGCCACATGTAACGCTTATTTAAGAATGCTTGAAAGGTTAGTCTTATGGCGGCCATATGTAACTCTTATTTAAGAATGTTTGAAAGGTTGAACATGTTGTATTTTTACAATTATCAATATTAAAATCCACAATTGGTTATGTTGAGGCAGTACGTTGAAGAGATCAGAGACTCGTATATTCACCAAAGATAGTAAGGGGTTTAAAAATGTCCTTAGGAGGGAAACCATGTTATGACCCTCTTAAACCATTAAGTCCCTAAAATTACCTTATGTTATGCATTAAGCCTAAACTCCCCTTTATTAATCAAACTTGTTTTATTATAAGATGGGTTAAGTGTAATTAAGGGAGTGTTTAGTGATTATTTAGAAGTGAAAATTTGTCTCATGGGAGAAACCATGTGGCAGAGAGAACTATGATGTAGTTCAAAAGTGGGATGCAAACCTAAATTTGAAGGGGAGAAAGTGTGATTGAGAAGAGTTAGGGAAAAATATTTGGAAATTTCCCTGGCATGAGAGGAGTCTGAGAGGAAAGTAGGGGATGAAGACACTTTTTTCATGGAGAGGAAAATTGGTTATTGAATTTCAAGTCAGGGAATCAAGTGCAGAGTCAAAGAATGAAAATTATGAGTTTGGTACTACTGAAATTGTATCCATTGTTTCGTTTAGTCATTCCATTGAAATGGAAAATGTTGTAGGAAACTAACTTGGTGGATTCCGAAGAATTGATGGTAGTAATGAATCTTATTGTTGTGCTAATAGAATGAAACTAAGGAAGTGAAATGCAGTTTTTGGAAAGGAATTGCAGCTAAGAAAACTTTATGCTTTCCAATGTGTAGAATTTATAAATTATGGAATGGTGAGATGTCTATATGGTCAATTCATGAGTCTTATACTAGGGGTGGTGTCTTTCTAAGAGATTAATGAGAAAAATTCCTAGTGTTGGGTGGAGCATGCCTCACACACATCTAGTTTCCCATTTTAGATACTTACCAAATACGATTTGAATTCCTAGAAATGGTGTTTTAATTTTTGACATGTTATTTAATTAATGGTTGGTAAAAGTTTAGACGGTTTTTATTATCACAAAAATTCCACACACATGCAACATTTTCACAATTTGCACAGTAAAGCGTCAACAACATACAACATGCATCCAATTGAAAATACCTTTGCAAGACCCAGACATAAGCCTGAGTCCATAAATCCCCAAGGAAGTCAAAATACACAAGTGTGTGGGTAATAGTCTGTTTATGCAAATGATAGAGTGCATCTCTAGTAAAAAACCTTCATGGCAGCATGGATTTTCCTTCAATACCAATGGGACTGACACAAACTATAGGATATCACCTATGAACGATGCATTAAAGGTTCATGAAATATTCATTACCTCCAAGAATTCAAATTTTGGCTCTTCACACACTTGATTGCCTTAAATGGCCTCTCTTGTGTACTTTGGATCCACATCATGGATCATTGGGTTCACATTGGGATATTATTATTTCTTGGCCTCCTCTTAGCCTATAAACAAAATCCATGGGCATGATAATTGTAAGAGAATTTTTAGAGCAAGGTTATGCTGTTGGAATTGTGCTTGATCTCCCTTATAGCTCATCATTTCTCTCCTATCTAGCGTTCGACAATCTCTCTTGCAAGGCACAAGTTCTTTCCTCATTTTTTCTTAAAGCCACTTGACATATACTATGGACTAAATAGACCTCCCTTAGGAGGATTGTTTTCCTCCATTTGGAGCTCACATCTCCAAGGTGTTGTAAATGCTTGACCATTGGGAAATAGAAGAAGTGGTTTGGCATATGTTGGTTGTTTGAGTTTACATCTCTTAATCCATATTGCATTTTGTTTAGTTTATTTTTTATTTCCTTTTTTTTTCCATTTCCACGAACAACCTCATGCAAAATCACTTGGAGTATTCACACACTTGAAAAGGAACACCTAATACTGAGGCCTTGTTGCAACCTGCAAGGCCTTGCCCCTCACCAAGTGGGAAGAAAAGAAATCTTGTACAATATTTTCCACAACAATTTCCTTGTTTAATTTTATGAGTTTAGATACATAGAATGAATTCATGTTTTGCTTGGTTAAAATTCCTATAGATGGAATGGGTACAAGTTTAATTTTGTGTCATGATTGTTAAAAATTACAATAGCAAGAAGGAAAATAAGTTGGAATTCTATTTATTTTTCTTTCGATTACTTGGATGCTTAATTGCCAATCATTATTATTATTTCAATTTATTGTAGTATTTTCTAGTTTACTATGTAGTTGAAACAGAATGTTGTTAAAATATGTTGAAGATTTTAGCTCAACAACAAGCAGAATTTTCTTGTTTTATTTACAAATACCATGTGCTAAGTCCTATTTAATATTGTGTAACTTAATTTTTTGATGTTACAAGAATTGGATTTGTAAAGCATCCTACAAGTTTACTGCACAATTATTACCATGTAGTTCTTAAGACAATGTTTACTCCGCAGTTCTCACTGCACAATTCCTATTGTGTCATTCTTAAGAGATATTTTACTACATAGTTCTCAACACGATGTTTAGTTTACAATGCATTTCTTAGGAAGGCATTTATAAGGTAAAGTTGGAAGTGTTTCTTTCAAATCCTTAGTTCATTTTGGTCTGGTATAATGTATATTGATAGAAAATCTATTATGTATAATATTAAAAATGGTGCAAATTTATATGTGATTATTGTGCCACACATACACACATATATTCCTCTGAAAGTATGCATTGAACTATGTTTGTATGAATACTTTTGATTACTGGTTTCATAAAATATTCAATGCTTCCACTAAAAATTTTGCTATAAGAATGCATATAACCGCTATGCATGTAACATTTTAGAATATAAATAAAATATTATTAGTGTGTTTTAAGTCTCTTGTAACATAGGGTGCATTACAAATTTGTATCAAAGTTGATGCTACATATCTCCAACCTTAGGGGCATCTGTTTTCTTTCTGAAATAAAGTGAATGTATAAATTCATCTATTTATTATTTAATGAGATAATTAAAAGTTCATTATGGTCATGAGTAGTTGAGGTTACAACTCTAGGTGTTATTGAGTTTGAAAAGTAAAATAAAATATTGCATGGTTATTTTTCATAGGAAAGGATGAACTAACTTAGCTCCATCTAATAAGTTAAAATTGGAGAGTAAAGATGTTTGAATAATCAGGGAACTTTATCATAAGTTCTTCTTGAAATTTAAGATCTTTTCTATATAATTTTTCAAGATTGAAATATAATTTCTAAGTTGTGAATATATGAAATAATATTTTACAAGTAGAGACCAAACACGAGTTTGGCCCCTTGTTGGAATGTTATGTACATTCTCAACTTCAATATTTAATATAAGTAAAGCTTCTAGTGATCCATGTTTTTACATGTAATTGTATGATGGAATTTTTAATTGCAAATATAAGATGGTTTGTCTCCTCAAGAGTGTGAAGATTTGTAGCTATCTATAATTAGCAAGATGATTTCTCAAGGTAATAAAATTTGTTGCTTGATGTTGTGTGTATGATTGTATAAAGCATTTATCCTTAAATATTAAATTGTATGAGACTTGGTTGTTGAATAAAGTCTCTAGTGGACCCTTGTCTTGGGTTATTGGTGAGAGATATTTTCCTTATTATTCCTTGGTTAAAATACCATTGTGATCTCTAATTATTGTGTATGGTCATTGTTTTGTAAATTGTCTTTTATTGTCCTTGTAACCGTATTCTTGAACCAAATAATTTATTTTTTATTTTTTATTTATTTTTTAATTTCTATGTTGGATGTTGGTTGTTGTTGTCAAACCCATAGTTATTTACTGTTAATAATGGTGAATGGTGTATGTTCCTACCCTAATGGAATTCCTTATCATTGGAAAATAGCGATGTGCTTCACTGATATGTTGTTAGAAGGAAACCAAGGAAAGGAAATACATTATTTAGAGTGAATCTAGTTTTATCCAAGGCTGTAGCCAATCCTTTGTCATGTTAAGTAGCATGTATTTCATAGGTTCTCAGTTTCTTTGCAACTAAAAAGTTTAAAATTTCTTGATCTTGATAACATGCATAGATTGCATAACCTATGGGGTTGCATTAAATTCTTAGCAGTTGCATTAATTTCATAAGGAGGATGATTGGTTTGTCTGTTTTTGGCATGTTAAACAATCCTTAGTTTTCTAGGCATTATTTATATTTCTTAGACCCCTGGGTTCCCTCAAGTCTCTAGTCGGTAGTAGGGTTTGGGACATGACGAATCATTGATAGTGGTTGTTGTATGCTTGAATGTTATATGTCTAGTTGATGTGCATGTTTGGTATTCTTTAGAGCATGTTGATACTTGGGTGTGCTGAACATGTTAATGCTTGTTTCCTATTGTGCCATGTTGTATCCAAAGGAAAACATGATATGGATGATCATGGGTTTTTATCCTAATCGATTATGACTAAGGTGTATGCATATGTAGATCTAGTGATTGATTGGTTTCATTTGTTATTGAATGTTTAAAATTTGTTTCCTAAAAAGAATGATTCGATAACATGGTTATTGATGAATGGTTTACTAATGTATTCTACTTTAGTGTAGTGTCAGAGTTACACAACAGTTGTGGAAAGTGTTCAAAAATGCATAAGTGGTATATGCATGCGCTGCATTAACCTTAAATTTCTTATTAAAGAATTATTTTCATGTTATTATTCCCAGTCACGATCATAATCCTTTGGTCAAATATGAATTGCATATTGATGACTTTAGCTGAGTTTTCTAGTTCTACTATATATGGATTATTGAACAATACCTTAATTATAGGGTGTCACTTCTTATCTGTATGATAGTGTGACCCCTATCAAGTCAATTATTTTTGAATAATATGAATAGTAATGTTGTGTTAATTAATAAAAATAGAGAAAGGTTCAGTTTGAGCTTGTAAACACTTGTGATGTACCCAATTTGGAATCTAGGCACATGAAATCAAAACTCAACCAAAGTGGCTAAGATTATATACCATTGTGATGTCCCAACCAGGCATGGCCTGAAACACCAACTCAACATCTATGAAATAATTCCTCTTTTCTACTTCTATGGCTCTGATATGAATTTCAGCGGGATTATTTTCCACTTCTGGGTTGCAAGGAAAAACACACTAACTCAAGGGGGAAAAGGAGAGGCTAGAAGTGGGGTTTCAGAAGGGTATGATACTTTGGAATTGAGTAAAAGTTTATGGAAGGATTATATAGTCTCTATAATATTAGGTTCTATAAAAATAATGTCTACAAAAAATTTCATTGCTCAATTTGGTTATTTGGGACTCTGTGAGTGGAATTTAGTCGTTTGGGACTACGTAGTTTCCTTGTCTTCAACTCTATTTTAACCAAGTAAAAAGGAATCAAATTTACTATATGAAGGTTTTATTTGGACCAATTTTCTATCTAGTTTCTATATATTTTCTCTTATTTTCGATCGGATGAGCATAAGTCACTTTTTTTTATCGAAATGCCAAAACTAGTTAGATTTGGATAGTGAAAGAGCAAGGGCATGGAAGAAACAAGGGAAGGGGAAGGATATGAAGGGTATGATGGGTTTTTATATATATTTATGCATGTATATGGAATTTTTAAAGGTACAGGATTGCTTAGGAAGTGACAAGAGTGGGTTTGGGTGAATCGAGAGTGAGATAGAGTAGCAAGGGTGAAGAGAAAGACTGAGTGTTTATAGCCTTACAAATGGAACAAGAGGATTAATATTTTCTATAAGATTGGTATGTAAAGGTAAAAAAAGATTTCAATGTTCATACTCAAGCATTATACATGGGTCTGGAAACATATTTTTCATTTAGTTAGCTTATTTCCAAAAATATGAAATTGTGCACAATAAAATAGAGAGAGATGGAAGACAACACTTGGAGCTTCATTAGCTCAAAAATAAACTACAAAACATACTGGGACCATTTATGTTTTGAAATCATCTATCACTGAATTCTACACTAAGGATACTAGGTACACCAACTTATGCAGTCTAGATCCTTTTATTAGCTTTTGGACACAATGGGAAATAAAGAGACACAAGAGGAACCAAATGGATATTCTTATTATTAGAAGGGGCCATTATGGGCCATTTACATCAATAGGTATGTTCTAATAGGATCAATGATAACACATCATGTAACATAGAGCAGGAGAGAGAGAATAGATACAACAGAATAATGGACCAAATTCCTCTGCTCAATACTATGGCACCATGATGAAGCTTGAACCCAAATACACCTGCATGAAATCAAAATAAGAAGATATAATGTGTTATACTAGCCCAAGAACTATTAATTTGTCACAATGGTCTAGGGACTAAAAACACAGTCTCACAAATAATTCATACAATTAAGCATAAAATTGGAAAAATGGTGCTGCAATGGAAGTGGCAGCTCTATATAATCAAATGAAAGAATGATTATACAATACAATTTGTTGGAGACATTTACCACCATACACACTCTTTTTGGTCAAATTGTCCTAGTTAAACCACTATCCTAATTATAATTGACATTAATTGACATCAGTGGAGCATTAATTGACATCATCCAGTTACGCCCACGACTACCGACAGTCAAGGAGGCTAACTTAGCCTTCTCCTACAGTTAAGGAGGCTAACCAGAGAACTCTGGGTGTGATCTGAGTGATATTAATGCACCTAATTTCTAACTAGTGGTTACAATCAGTTCAACTAGTCAATTAAGGTGTCTCCTCTCATTAAATATCTTATTTAATGATTATTTATTATTATTTAATGATCTGGAGTCAATAGGGGTTCCTCCACCAACTTCTGATGATCAGTTCAGCTTCAGTTAACCTCATCGGGGTTCATTGAAGTCATTTAAGCATTAGCACTTAATGGTTGGCTTGCTATGACATGTGTTTGATCTCTTTCAGTTGATATTTAGTCATTTATTGCACTCTGACTTCAGTTAGGGTTTGGTGAGTCAATTAGGGTTTTGGTCAAGTGGTTAACTAAGTGTGAACCAATGGCTTATAGTCAGTTAATCTAGAATAACTCATTGAATTCGAATGACCTCCTTAGGTATTCGAATTCCTCATTGATTCAAGCTATTGCTTGATATTGTTATTGTAACTATTCATTGTTTATTTGAATATACGGAGAGGAAACCATTCTAGTTCCGATTAACACCATTTCTGAGTTATTTGTTGATTATTTGTTCCTAGATCAATGTGCAAGATTAATATGGTATCAGAGCTTACGGAGGGCCGAAGATCTATCTCTCAAAAACAAGCCTTTTGACAGATTTCTCCATGAAAAGTGAGCAATAGCTCAAAAATCTAGCACTGCACTAGAAGCCAAGGCTTACCACTCAATACCCCAAGTAAAGAAATTGTTGATCAAGCTTGCTTGATTGAATATGCTGGGTGTGATGAAAGCCTAGAATGTGTAGGTTGTTCGACCTTATTTTTCTCTTTCTGTTTTGATTTTTAGGTTTCTATAGGTGAAGCATTTGCTCCAGCACATCCAGATGGCCTCCTCAATAGATCTCTTGACTCCATACAATTTCCACTCATGGAAAAGTGATATGGAGATTCAGATACGCTCCAAAGGACTCTTTAGAGTCACCATGGACACTGAAATTGAGCCTGGATCCACCATAGAAAAATCAAGATTCTTGAACAAGAAGGATGGAGCCTTCGGTTTCTTGTGCCTCTCTATTTCTCGAGACATTCTCTTCCATCTGATGGATTTGAAGACACCGAAAGAAATATGGGACAAATTGGAATCTCTATACAGAAAGCATGATGACTTGAGGGTTTACAAGCTCGAAAATGAACTCATGTCTCTCCAACCTTCCAATTTCGAGACTCTGAATGATTTCTTTACAAAGTTCAACCATACTGTTTTACTCTTGAAGCAATGCAACGTGGAGAAGGAGGATGATCAGCTCATCCTTGCCATACTCTCCAAACACAGGGCTGATTATTCAGTTTTTGTTTCTACATTCCGTGCAGGGAAGCTCACAACCCCTGGATGGAAGATGCCTACACTCAATGCCTTCATTGAGTCCCTAACAAATGAACATGTCAAGCCTGTCCAGATGGGGATCATCCGATCTTCCCATGATCAAGACCTCCATGTCTCGGGGCCCAAATATTTGAAGGGTAAAGAAAAGCAGCAAAAAAATTAGAAAACTAAATTTGATGCTCCCAAGCCTAGAGTTGAAAACCAGCATCATAATGAATCTTCCGGCTCAAGGAAGAACAAAGGAAAAGGGCACAATGGGAAATACAAAGTCAAGTGTTCTTACTGCATGAAGGGTTTTCACCCTGAACATGCCTGCATGAAGAAAAATATTGATGAAGAAACCTCTCTCCTTGAGAGGAATCACTTCTACAAAGAAAAGAGCTAATGTCTTTAGTGATATTGCAGTCTTGTTCTTGTGTGATACATGGAGGTTACAGAAAGACCATGGAAAACTTCACTTCATAAGTCTCGAGCTTATTTTGATTCCTTGCTTAGAAGAATATTTTTTTAAGTTTAGTTAATTTTCCATGGAGGTCTTGGTGCTTCTGTTGATGCAATAGACAAACACCTAGGGTTTGATGAATAATTCTAGGATAGACATGTTGACATCGAAACTGGTGCTAGACTTTTTTGAAATGCCATGTGCTTTTATGATGAAAGATGATTGGGTTTATAAACCCTAACGAGGAAAAAAATTATAGTGTGGATACCTTAATTATGAGGAAAAAAATTATACATATCATATATATATACATATACATAAGAATTGTTTCAGTTGTCCAAATATTGTGTACATGGAGATTTGACTTTTAGCTTATATTATCTCTATGATTGGGTAGATTCTAGCATTGGTTATGCATGCTAATTTGAGATAATTTTGTGCTAAAATTGTTAAGTAAACTTTAATGGTGTTTATTTCGTTATATATCCTAAGTGCAAACCTTTGGACAGGTCATCATGCACTTGTATACACCCAAAGAGAACATGTCGCTACCAAAGGGAGGATCAATAGGGATGGCAAGATAGGAAGTGAGTGGGTAAGATAGGAGGGAAAGGAAGTGACCTTAGGCTATGATAGGTGGGTAAGAAGGCTATTAGGGATGCCCTAAATAGGATATTATAGTGAAGAACTTAGGGTAGCTTAGGATGTGTTAGTGGTGTGTCTTATGGTTTCCTAATAGGTAGTATTACAGTAGATTTTGATAGGGAATACTAGGGTTAGTGAAGGTTAGAAAATGGAGTAGAAGGCCTATTGATATGGACAAGGAAATTCCAAAACACATGTAAGATGAAGATGAGATATGTTATACTTATTTCACTATGGTTTATAAAAGGAGTGCTCATGAAGCTCTAACCCTAGCTTATGTGAAGTAATCCATGCTTAATATTTGAAGTATTTCATTTGATTAGTCTATAAAGAATACATGACATATGACTACAAATCCTAGGCATGCTCATATACAAGCAAAAAGGTACTTTATAAGAGCCCACAAGAGATGCTTGGGTAGGGTTGGTGTTCTGATTTTCCTCCTAGGTTTAGGGTTCATCATTGATTCTAAACCCTAGGTTATGCATGCTAACCCCAAAACACTATTTGGGTCAGGGTTTCCTCATTGATTATAAATCCTAGGTTATTCTTGCTCACCTTTAAACTTCAGTTAGGGTTAGGGTTTCCTTGTTGATTCTAATCCCTAGGTTATGCATGCTAACCCTTAAATCGTTAAAATTGCAACAAGTACAATAGATTGTTAAAATTGCAAGTGCTCAATAGATCATTATAGAAGACACATATTCATGAACTTGTTTCATTTTTTATTTGTCAAGGAAGAAAAATTTTTATGGGACATTATCATTATGGGATGTTTTCATTTCAATTATGCATGTGGTTTTGATGGCATGCCATCATCATATCGTACAAAGTCAACATCTTTTGCAACCAACATAAAAGTATTTCCAGCCAAGCATTTAACATTATGACAGTCCTATATTTCACTTTTTAGCTTGTCAAAGAAAAGGTACAATATTTTTAAGTAAACATTAGTGATAAACAATTTTATAAGTGACAAGTTTCCAAGCCAATGGGACTGTTAAACCAAATCAAATTTCTAGTGAAGTAAAATGTCTTCTGACAATCCAAGATATAATTTCCAATCAAGTAAGATGTCTTATGACAGTCCAAGATGTAATTTCTAGACAAGTAGGAATGATAAGAAGTATATTCACTTGGCTTTTCATGACACAATGACTTGCAAGCAATTCAATGCCTTTTCTAGTATTTTGCCAGGTTATGGATGTTTATATACCACTGTCGAATTTGTTTAAGTATGGCTGGGAATGATTGTTTATATGTAGTCCCTTTAGGGTGTCTTTGTGCCGCTTTAAATTGGGTTATGGACAAATTTGAGGTGAGGCGTTAGTGAGTGGGTAAGATAGGAAGGAAAGGAAGTGACCTTAGTCTATGATAGGTGGGTTAGAAGGCTATTAGGGATGCCCTAAATAGGATATTACAGTGAAGAAGTTAGGGAATCTTAGGATGAGTTAGTGGTGTTTTAGGGATGTCCAAAATGGATATTATAGTTAGAGATATAGGGAGAGTCATGGGGGTCTAAGTAGTGTCAAAATGAAAGGAATAAGCCTTGATTTAGAGAGAGGGAAAGGTAGGATTCTAGGGAAAGGGTTTTAGAAAGGGTTAAGCTATAATGGAATGGTTTAGGTGTGTCTTATGGCTGCCTAATAGGTAGTATTATAGTTTAGTTAGATAGACAGTTCCAGGGTTAGTCAAGTTTAGAAAATGGAGTAGAAGGCCAAAGGTTAGAAATTACTATGTAAATACCAAAGGAAAGCAAGTGCTTTCTATTGTAATTTGGACAATGAATAAGACTCTATGTGTTAGTATGTTGGTTCAATATGAGTTAGGGTTCTATAGGAGTTAGAGTTCAATTATCATTGTTATTGTACACGTTTATGTATTTGTGTATTTTTTTGTTAACTAACCTACAATGTTAAATTTTTATGCACTTTATTGTGAACATACGGACTTTATTGCTTCGTCAACAATAAGTATTGCAAGTGCATCAACTGTAAACTACTACTGCATTCAACATAATGTATACAAATATGTAATAAAAGGCAAACTAATATAAATAAGTACAAAATGATATATTAATATACAAAAATTTCCAATCATATACAAAATATGGAAACTCATGCCAAAATGTCAACTCGTTCCATATACAAATATGGAAACTCGTGCCCTATACAAAATATGGCAACTCATTCCCAATACAAAATATGGCAACTCGTGCCAAAATGCCACATCATGGCTAGTGTACATTGGAGGGTCTCTCAATCCTCTTGTCCACCCTCGAAGCTCCTAGGTGCAACTCCAAAATCAATCTTCCTCTTCTTCGAGCTAGAGGAAGCTTGGTTCTTCTCGTTGCTTCGACCACCTCCCCTTGGGATCTGAAACAACAATAATCAAATGTCAAATCCTATAGGAAATTATATAAGTATAAAACACAATTTAAAAATCAAAATTACATTTTCAAATTTTAAATAGCTCACCTAAGATGAGACCATAAGTGGTGAGTGGGATACCCTCCTCTGTGATCCAAGTCTCTTGAAAATGCCACCCTGCAACATTTAAATAGTAAGATAAGTCATACAATTTACTGCTATGTTATTTTTTGTTAATATTGCACAATATTTTCATAAACTAATCAATCTCACCGTGAACACAATAGGCTAGTTCTGGGGGCTGGTAGGTGGAGCAACCGGCTGGTCCTTAGGGGTAGCAGGTGGAGCAGTGGGTTGTTCAACCTATTGTGATGCTAGGGTGGATGGCATAGAGGAGGATGTAGCCACATCGACTTTGGATACAACACTAGGGGGCACAGTGGGAGAGGGTGTGGACTGGAGTGGGTGAAGTGGTGATGTATGGCAATAAATGCCAACTGGTTGTAGAATGGAACGTGACACCCTGGAAGAGGAAACGAGGGTGGTGTGGAATATGAGGGACGAGGATGAGGTTTGGGATGGGGTGGAGGGATGGGTGAATGTGGATGGATGGTGTAATGTGGTCGTAGGGGGGAGGGTGGAAACATGGGAAACTACAAAGGAGGGGGTGTATGGCTGGGCCAAGTGGGGGGAGCTGGATGGAAGTGCAGTGGTGGGTGGGAGGCAAGGGATGGATGGAACGAGGTGGGGAGGGATGCATGGAAAGGGACATGTATGCCAGGGGCTACACCTGGCATATATGGTGGGAAAAAGGCATTCAATGGAGAGACAGTGACATTGATGTGCCTATGTAGTGGTACCTGCATACATATTCATGGCATCGTGTATCAGTACATAAACATATAACTATATAAATATAAGTCATCAAAACTGAAATTAAATTTATACTTTATTACAAGATAGTTGCTCACGAGGGGATCTGCTGATCCCTGGTGGGGATGGTTGGTCACTCAATCCTGTGAACACCTATTCATTTGCACAAAAATATTTAGATTCAATTACTAAATATTAATTACATTGAAGAATAAGATTAACTAAATATGGGCCGACAATTTAAATAAATATGCGACGATTAACAAGAACTAATTTAGTGATACAATAGAAGTCACAAATCAATCAAGCGGCATAACATCAATGATATGATAGTGATAATAACAATCCCAAACTTGCATAATATTTTTTCTTTTAATTTATGATTTTGATGGATGTTACATTTTTCTCTATTTTAGAGAATATCCACAAAGTTTATGGGCTTACTCCTTAGAATTTATTGTCGACCCTTGAAATGATACTTGAAAATCATATGCTTGTCTTATGCAATATCAAAGGATGGATGATTTGTAGGGTAAGTGTTTGTCATATTTTCCCTAACTATATCCTTGAAAATTGTATCCATTATTGATGCTAAAGTTTCCTTATATACGAATTAGTTGACTAGTTAGCCCTAGTAAACCTTGCTTATGCTTCATTTCCTTTCTGTTCTAGAGAGTTGACATGGCTATGAGTTCTCTTTTCCTCCTATTTCAAACCTAATTGTTTAAGGTATCCTAATTGAGAATACCCTTCTTAGTACATTTTCTTCTAAGTTTCCATTAGAGGTAGCATATTGAGCAGATAATGGTTATTTTAACATATTCAATTCTTCACAATACAACTAAGAACCAATTCATTAATTACCAATTTAATTATCTAACCCATCATCTTGGTGCATCTCCATGTAAATTTTTTCCACATAAGTTTTTTCTAGGTCCCTCATTTTCTCACCAATGTCAAACATACTTCATAGCTTGTTACCAATTAAGGTAAGAGAACATTTCATCCATTTTTGAAGGAATTGAATGAAATTTAAAATAGTGGTAGAATATTTTTTTTCTCTCATAACCTTGTTAGAAAAACATGATTGCAAAGCAATAACAATAAACAATAAACACGATGAAAATATTAAAACAAATTACAAGAGAGACACATACCTAGGATGACAATATTAACTACTAACATTAAATTTAATTACTGAAAGAAAACTACCTTTGTGTATGTTGTCGCGATGTCTTCTGCAGTTGCCATGGCTCCATCTAGGTTGAATGAACCAGCATCCTCCCACCCGTTTGTTGGAGACTCAGCACTGAATAGCTGTACATTAAAAAAATCAAGTCATCAACATCTGATTTTAAGTTAAATTTATTAGAAATTATGAGATTGCATAATGTATAATCAATGGTGCTACATTAAATAAAACAATAACTAACCTGGTGTAGGTAGCTCTCTGTGCCATGCTCCTACCTGGGAACCTAGCATGGATGCCCACAATGAGAACAACGATGTGGCACTGGTCTCGTCAAGATGGGTGGATCCACCTAGCTACCACTTGTATCTGCTCTCCCTCGCCCACCACTAGTAGACCGTACAGAAGTGTGTCTCTTCGAGGCGTCCTGCTCGCTCTGCGAGGACATAGCCACAAATGTGGTATGCCTAAGAAGGTGTTGTGTGGCATGTGATCTAATGGGCTCATGGATATCATCTAGCCCTCTACCTAACCCAGGCGGTTGAGGAGGTGAGATTGGCTCTTGCCTAGGTGCAAGAGGTCCTATGAGTGAGTTTCGATGGGTGTGAGTTCGATCTTGGGCTGAGCCAAAACCGATGCCCTGGAACTTGGTGATGCTGAAGTAGTTCACACGGAACCTAACACAAAATCAACACATTTTTCTAAGAAAATACTATGGAACCTCGACATTATTGCATGGAGGCTTGTCGAAAACCATGAGCCATCTCTTCCTCTAGTTTTCTCTCCATGGATGGTAATTACACTAGTCCATGCAAAATCGCCTCTTCCTCACATCTGGAGGCTGTCATGTTCTAGGATCTATAAATTTTCTCCACAATTGGGCTTTTGTGATATTCAGGTTTTTTATATCCTCTTTGGATATACCAGTGCTATAATGCTCTCTCATTCGAGCCCTATATTCGCTCAAATGGGTTATCTCACTGTGGAAAATGTTGATAGATTCTATTATTTTTTGTATTGATGTGGCGAGGGAAACCAGAGAGGATTCCCTGGTGTTCCTCAGTTCATCACTCAAAATTCTTAATTGGTTTAAATCCCCGTGTAATTCATCTTGTGGGTTTTCTTCGTTTAATTTAAGGTTTGGGTCCTCTATTTGGTTTGTTTCATTCCTTTCTTACGATGCTTCATTGGTATTTGTCATTGTGGTTAAGTAATTGCATTCCTACTCTATTTAACTTACTCCAATGTCGTTTTAGGTGATTTGCAGAATTCCATTGGGCTCCTTGGGAGTCGATTTCGTCTCCTTTGAGGTCGATGTCTCCTCCTTGCGCGCTCGTGGATGGCTATAAAACAAAAACAAATGCCCACAGGTTTTTTTAAATACAGGGAAACGCGCACGTCCCCATGTGCGATCACGCCCAACACGCGCACACATCCACATGCTTGTGCATGCTCCTATTGCCGGCGTGGAGGTTCGCCACTGTCAAAGCGAGAGCGCGTGTGCACATCTAGGAGGTGTGTGCACATTGTCGATTTGGTTCGCTCACGTGTTCTCATTGCATTATATTTGAGTAGTAGGTTCTTGCGGACGCCCTTAAATCAAAGAGATTATAAAATTAAATAATAAAAAAGTAAAATAAGTTTCTTATTTTACTTTTTTTTTTGTAAACCTATATATCTTTTAGTGTTCAAACTAAAGACTATTCAATACCTCAAAAGAAATAAAAAATTAAATAATAAAAAAGTAGAATGGAAAGATAGCATATATGTTACCATGCTATAGATTTTTCAAAGCTTTTGTACACCGTAATTACAAATGAACTTTTAACACAAATTCGTTATTTTCACAATTTTTTTCGCTATAACTAACAAGAAGAAATGAGATATATATAAATAGAATTAATTATCCCAATTATTATAATAAGAAATACCATAGAAATAGAAAAATAAATAATATATAATTAACAATAGAAATTATTTACCAGTGAGAATGAAAGATGGTAAGAAAACCTAAAATAGAAAGGAAAGAAAACCTGTTATAAAAAATATATTAAAATTTTTTCAGTAATATAAGAAATGTGTAATAAAAACTACTTAGTAAAGATACAGTTAAAAAAATGCTAAATAATATATTAAAATTGTAAGCCTTTTAAAATTCACTTCTTTTTTAATACTATATTAAAATAAAATTTTAGAACATTAATATATCCATTACACCAATATTTAATCGTTGATTTAGAAAAAACCATATATAATCCATCTCAATTCACGGCATCTTATTCGTGGGAAGGTTTAGTTATGATATTCGGGTGGGTGGATTTCCATTCCCTGAAATAACAGCATTGAATTCAAGATACAGTAAAAAAGATGCTAAATAATATATTAAAATTGTAAGCCTTTTAAAATTCACTGCATTGATTTTCAATATTAAATAATAATAATGGCTTTCAATATTTCTCGAATGCAATGACATCCAGCTATTTCTGGCAGAGTTTTGTATGAAATACTAGCATTAATTTTCAGTATTAAATAATAATAATGACTTTCAATATTTCTTGAATACCTATATGAAATAACAGCAATGACATCCAGCTATTTCTGGCAGAGTTTTGTATGAAATAACAGCATTAATTTTCAGTATTAAATAATAATAATGACTTTCAATGTTTCTTGAATACCTATATGAAATAACAGCAATGACATCCAGCTATTTCTGGCGAGTTTTGTATGAAATAACAGCATTCAATTATATTAAATAACAATAATAACTTTCAATATTTCTTGAATACCTATATGAAATAACAACAATGACTTTCAATACTTCTTGAATATCCATTTGATATTACAAAGTTACATTAATACAATTAAAAAATTATTTTAATATATTTAAAAGTATAATAAACTCGTATCAACAAAAGACTGTAATGATAAGAAACATTTCTGCTAAAAAGAAATATCTTGTACAGACTTATTTCTTAAATAGACATATGAAATAACAACAATAACTTACAATATTTCTTGAACAACCGTTTGAAATAGCAGAATTTAGACCAGTATAATGGAAAAAAAATTACTATGGCAATTGTGTCTACAGCTCCTCCACATCGACATGCCGCAGGCTCTCTGTACCCTTCTCGTTCAGAGTGACGTGCATCTCGACGTTGGCAGGGTTGTCGATAATGATGGCGAGGCTACCATTGTCGCCGCGCTTAAAATGGGGGTCCTTGATGGCCAACTTGGCTACCATGGCGCATGGGATAAACACTGTTCATGTTCGTCCAATCAGCCACAGCCACATTGTAGATTGCCAACCTGACGGCATGGCCATTATCGTCCTCAAGAATTGTCATGATAACGCTTGTGCCGAAGGCCTCGACGCAGAGAGTACCGTAGAGCACCGAGCCGCGGTGGACTTGCCCATGTCATGGGGTTCAGACTTTCCAGCGTAACCGAAGAAGAAATGCTGGTAGTGGGGATTCTGTCGAAGAAGAAGACTGGCAAAAAGTCTGCTGGTATGCTCTCCAATTCATGACGGAGTAAGTTGTGGAGAATGAGAAGGGCTTGCTTGCTTGTTGAAACTCTCAGTGGCGTCTACCGTATAAGTTGGTGGAATCGAGGCCATTGAGCGATTCAGATGCAGGTTCTTCATTATTCTTCAGCCCTTAATAAAACTAGAGTCCGTAACAAAACTATAAAACTAGTCCAAATAATAGTCAAAGTTTTATAGCAAATACTAGTCATAAGAATTGCATATTAGCTAAACTCTCAATTAACAAATAGAAAAGTTTATTAAGAGTTTTGAGGACTTTATAAAAAAGTTTGATTGTTACATCAATGTAAATTAATTTTATTTTTAAATAGAAAATGAAATTTTATTAAATTTTGTGCAGATTTACTCGAGAGATAGTTATGGAATGGAAGACACTTTTGAAATATTTTTTTATTACTTACATTCTTCTAGTTAAAGTGGTTCAATTGTGAGTTATTCATGCCTAACTACATGTTATCACCAACATTCTTTTTGTTATCCATTTTTTATATTCTTTTTCTTTTTACCTCACATTCTTCTAGTTATCTTTTATGAAGTGTTGGCTATTCATTAATCTCCTATGAGTTATCCCTACATTGATACTACTTATCCATTCATTAGCTAGCTACCATTTACTTTTATATGGGCGCTCGCAGGAAGTTGGTTCTTTAGAAATCGGAAACGCACTTCCGAAATGTTAATCCATAACGCATATGTTATTGATGCTACATTCGGAAAACCTGAACCCAAAGACGAGGCTAAGGCTAGTTAGTCGATATCCCATATGCAATATATCACATGTGCATTTTCAAAGAGTTACAAATCACATATGCAATATATCACACATGCGATATGTGAAACTAAAAAATAAAAATAAAACAAAGGCCGCGGGCCTCAATTTGTTATTTGCACAGTGAGGCGACATCGGGACAGCGAAAAACCGCACCTGCGAAATACTGCACCAACGTTTTGAGTTAGAGCCTTTGGAGGTGGCTTTCGAGGTGGCTTGGATCCAATGGAAGGTAAGTACTCATATCATCCAGAGTCGTATTCAATCTTTTTTTGATTTTGTTAATTTCATAGTTTTTATATTTGTTAAAACAAATTTAATAAAAAAAATTGAATTAAATCAAAGAATGACATATTAAAACAATTTGCAATTTGTTGTTTTAATCTTAACAAATAATAGGAATGTTGAAGATATAGTTCAAAATGAACCAAACCCAAACCCAAACGCAAACCCAAACCCAAATACGAACACAAACCCAAACACAAAGGGGGAACAAGACTAGAATTCTCAAATTTTGGCTCGTTTGGGTGCTTTGAGGCGCCTTGGCTAACCGTTTAGAGGGGGACCATTGGAGACAATATTTAGCTGAGAATCCATGAGGTAATACTATTCCGATGGTTTGAGCTACAAAAACATTAAAAAACTAAAGATAATGAAAGACCAATTGTTTTCATTATTTTGGGACCCTACCACTGGATTCGTTCCACCCACTAGTTGAGCACACATTTCCATAGACTGGTGCGTGAAACCAAATGTGAAATCCAATTGGATGGATCGTTGGTACATGGTATTTGATGAAGACCCTCATGGGAATAGAGACATACATTTCTATTTCCCGAGGAAGTTGTATGCAGAATTTATCTTGGGGAAACATGTTAACTATTTTGATATTTTAGAGTTTCAGGGTGTCGATCATGAGATGCCCCAAGATAGGTAAGGGCCTAGGAATGATCCTAACTGAGTGCCACGCCCTCCACACACACCAAAGCCCCCTCGGGTATATTCTCCTGTGGGTCCTATGATTGATGATACACAAGACGTCTTATTTGGCCAATACATTGCTTGAACATGAGACTATTGTCCAAGGCAATATAGGCCAAGGGATTGGCACTTCTGAGGTTGGCCCATCCCACACTCTAGATCCACATACTACGTCTCTAGACAATACTAGAGGTAAATATCTGATTTTGTAAGAGTTAGATTCTTAATAATGCATTGCTATTTAAGGTACTTGTCTGGTTGAGAGCCAAGCTTCGTGATCTTTGATGCTTTGAAAAGAAATAAAAATAAATACACAAAATTAGATCTACAAAGCTTGTAAATCAAAGCTAAACCAAGAAAATCATCACAAATTTGTCACCTTACAATAATTTAAATGTATTTATAGTTCTTTAATTATCACGAGTTTTAATTATCGAGCCATAGAGAAGCATGCAATCTGCCCAGGCCTTTGATTATTTTCTTTGAACAATAGTATCCTTCACAATTCTCAAATTGTCTACTATGCTGCGAACAAATAGTATCCTTCACATTTCACAAGTCCTCCAAATTACAACCAATTTTACTCTCTATGTTGGGTACAAATATCTAATGTACATTATCCTCTGTTTTTGTTCCTGCTATGTACGAAAACCATGCTGCTTGTGATGTAAGCGATTCATACATTTTTCAGTCCACTGTTGTGAACATACATACAGTAATACAACTTGATCCATTGGACGAGACATACTGTAATTGATTTTACCTTTTTTTATCTCCAAGAATTGATGCCAAATAAACAATTTTTGTAGCAGGAAGACACAGATTGATATGCAATGAATTTCAGCATCTTGTGGGATCCTTGAATGGGGATCGCCAGGTGAAAATGTCGAATTCTTAGACTACTCCAAAATTAAATCAAAGAAATTATAGAACTAAATAATGAAAAAATAAAATAAATTTTTTATGATCTTTCAACTACCACAAAGTGCAGTTACCACATGAGTTATATTTTATTTTTTAATAATTATTTATTGAAATTTAAAATGACAACCATAAAATCAGTACACAAACGGTGTTGTTTATTGACACTTATCCCATTCTACTTCAATTAAATAAAAAGCATAGATAATATTTGACTCCAAAATTCTAAAATATAAACCCCTATAATACTTTTCTAAATTACTGATTTTCTTAGTCCACCAAAATCATATTTAAAAATAATAAAAATCCTAACCAAACCAGAGTTAATCACTATTGCTACCCTACCCTTGACACAAGTAAAAGTCATAAATACACATGCTGTGACTATTGGGACCGCCATTAGTTGCACCACGCGTATAATACATTTATCAGTTTCAATATTTAGTGCTGTTTTTTTTCTTATTTCCATGAGCTTTGTTTAATTCTTTCAATGATGGGTGTTTTTAAATTCATTAGTGATTTATTAGAAAATGTAATATTGTGAAGAGTAATATAATATATATAAATTTAAAAGTTTTTTTCAAATTAAAATAATAATTATTTTATTAATTTAATTGTATTTATATAGATTTCTATATTTAAGAGGGATTCAATTTAATGGTGTATAATTTATTAGGATATATATTTTTATTCATCAAAATATATATCTCAATAAATTTGATCAATATCTTTAATTGATAATCAGTACATAAGTAATTTTTTTAATTACTTTTCATTTTTTGGGGAGTTAAAATTATTTTTTAAATTATTTTTTATTTTTGAAAGGGAGATCCACAAAAAATGTTGCATTGCATAATATTAATAACATTAAAAATATATTATAAGGAGGTCATCAATGTTACTCTAGAATAACAAAAGTATCTCTTTGTTTTAAACAGTTCAAAGAAAAAAATTAATGTAGCCAAGATAAGAACTAACTCTCATGAGCTCCATAGTGAAACAGGTCGTTGGACGGTTCCTAAAACACCTTGGGTGGAAAGGATCTGTCTTCTCTGTGAGAATAGGAACATTGAAGATGAAAACCACTTCCACTTAGAGTGCCCTGCATACACCCACATTAGATCTCAGTTTCATAATCTTTGTTACAATACTGATCTTCCTAGCCTTTTAACTTGTCAATTTAATTATAGTGGGCTAGTTAATTTAATTTTAATGAGCTCGGGATGCTTGTCACCAAGTTCTTTGAGCATAGGAATACAGTTTTAAAGCAAACTAATTAATTTGTTTGTTTGGGTATAGGTCTAACTAAAATAAATTATATAAAGATAAAGTAAATAAAATATATTTCATATTTTAAGTTGGAATCAGAATATGTGTTTTATTATTTTCATATTTAAAAAGCAATTACTCTGAACTATAGCTATTTAGGTCATTGAAGGTTTTTCGTGCAATAACAAAGCTTCCTTTGAAATCTCATGAGCCATAGTTTTCATTTCTCTATAAATATGAGTCATAACTCTCATAATATTGACCTCTCTATAGATATCAAAGAAAAAATAGTGTCATAAAATATTTTTGGTATGTATGAAATGAGAGGCTCAAGACTCATGAAATTTCAAATTACTTACACCAATGTATTGGTACATAGAAAATGAAAAAAAAGATTAAAATAGTTAATATCAAACGATTAAATTTAATGAAGAGATGGTGCAATATAGTGCTACCTAATTAATTGATATTTGTAACAACCCTAGTTTGAGCCCCAAGTTTTATTGTCTAGGACAAGTTATGATAAGGCCAAGGAACAAAACCATTGCAATATGTAAATGAACACTATTAATAATATATAAATTCAACTCATTGTGGTCGAGGCGATCACTAAAAGAGAATTGGCCAGTATGAATCCATAAGAGAGAAATACATGGAATGAAAAAGAAACATGGATGTAGAAAATAGAGAAACCAAGGAGGAAACGAGCAAAGCACAAAGGCTCTCTCACACACACAGGAGGAGAAACACTCAACTCAATTGTATTCAGAAATAAAGGTTACATATATAGAAAACTGATAAGCTAAACTAGATCCAATAATTGTGGATCAGATCCACCAACTTAGGAGCTGTTTGAACAAGAACCTTAGATATAGAAAATAGACGAATATTTCTGCATTATATCTAACAGCTTCCCTTAATGCAGAAATGGATTATTGACAACACATAATTTCTTCCTAAGATCCTCAAAATCGATCCTTCCAATAGGTTTAGTAAAAACATCAGCAACAGTTTCACTTGTGTTACAAAAGATGAGTTCCATTTCTTGAGACTCAATATTTTCTCGGACAAAATGATGCTGCAGTTCAATATGTTTAGATATGGCATGCTAGACTGGATTGTGTGCCAGGTTAATTGAGATTTGATTGTCACACTGGATTCTGATAGCTTGTATTTGTTGTGTTCCAACATCTTCAAGAATGTGCCTCAATCAAATGGATTCATAAGTAGCACTGGTTAAGGATTTGTATTCAGCTTCTATGGATGAAAAAGAAACAATTGGTTGTTTCTTACTGCTCCATGATATGACTCCCGAACCAATGTTAAAAACATATCCATGAGTGGATTTTTTGTCATCAGGATTTCCAGCCGAGTGAGAGTCAGAGTAACCTGCCAACTGAACATTAGATACATCAGTATATAAAAGACCATAATAAAAGTTCCTTTTAAATATCTTAGGACCTACTTTGCAGCTTTCCAAATTGTTTCGCATGGCTTAGCCAAGGACTAACTAAGGATGCTAACAGAATATGATAGGTATGGCCTTGTAGTAGTGAGGTAGTTCAGACTACCCACTAGTTGACGATACAAAGTACCATTAGATTCTTTAGATCCATCACTGTTGTATAATTTGACATCTTCATCTAAAGGAGTGGATACAGATTTGCATGCACTCATTTGAAACCTGTCAAGTATTTCCCTTGCATATTTGCTTTGAGTGATGAATGTTTTACCATATTCTCTCCAAAAAGAAATGGCTAAACAATAGTGTAAGTCACCAAGATCTTTCATTTCAAATTCCTGTGACAAATTACATTTCCTTGTTTATCTAGTTTAATATATAAGCTTGAATCATTTTTACTTTTGAGAAGTCCTTGATGTTTGAAGAAGGTCTCAATATTGATGCACCATGATATAGGAGCTTTTTTCAGTCCATAGATAGCTTTCTTTAACATGCACACAAGTTGCTCCTGTCCTTTCTGCACAAAACCTTCAGGCTGCACTAATTATACTTCCTCTTTTAAATCACCATTTAGAAAAGGAGATTTGACATCTAACTGTTGTATTCTCCTGTTATGTTCAGTCGCTAATGCGACTAACAATATGATAGTATTTAACTTAGCTACTGGTGCATATGTCACTTCAAAGTCAATCTCCTCTTGTTGAGAATAACCCTTTGCAATTAATCTTGCATTGAATTTGTCAATACTACCATATGCTTTAAGTTTAGATTTTAAAAGCCATTTTGATCCTATGGGTAGTTCTACTAAATCCCAAGTTTTGTTTCTCATAAGAGAATTATATTCTTCATTCATTACAGTTACCCATTCTTCTTATCTTTGGCTTGTTCATCATTTAATGGCTCAATGGAATTCATTATACTAGTCAGGGCACCCCCCACGAAGCTGCTACCCAATTATGATGTAATGGGAGCACGCAAGCGGGCTAAATCAACAACACGCACACACCTCATATATGTGCGCCTGTGCTTCCACTTCGGACTGACGAACCTCCATGCCGGATTGCCAACGTGGGAAATAAGAGCACGCACATGCCTAAGGATGTGCATGTGCATTTGGACGCGTGCACAAGTTGGGTGTGATAGCAAACAGGGACGCGCGTGCATCACTGTGAATTAAAAAAACAATAGTGCTTATTGTTTTTGTAACCTGCGAGTGCGCAAGGAGGAGCCAACGACCCCAAGGAGATAAATTCGACCCCCAAGGAGCCCAACCACCTTGCGCAAATCGCCTAAAATGACGCTGGAGTAAGGTAACTAGAGTAGGAATGCAATTTTTTTGTTTATTTCATTGTTTTTATTGTTTTTAAAATAAAATACAAAATTAAAAAGAAATTGAAAATCAATTGAAATGGGAAAAATTTGATATTGTAGGTACAAATTACCTAACCACAATGACCAATACCAATGAACCATTCGAAGAAATGAATGAAACAAACCAAATAAAGGATCCAAACCTCGAATTAAACAAAGAAAACCTTGAATTAAACAAAGAAGAAAACCCTGAATATGAATTACACGGGCATTTAAACCAATTAAGAATTTTGAGTGATGAATTGAAGAACACAAGGGAACCCTCTCGGGTTTCCCTCATCACATCAATACAAAACATTATAGAATCTATCAACATTGCCCATAGTGAGATAACCAGTTTGAGCGAATATAGGGCTCGAATGAGAGAGCATTATAGCACTAGTATATCTAAAGAGGATATTAAAAACTTGAATATCACAAAAGCCCAACTGTGGAGCAAATTTACAGATCCTAGAACAGGATAACCTCCAGATGTGAGGAAGAGGCGATTTTGCAAGGACTAGTGTAATTAACATCCATGGAGAGAAAACTGGAGGAAGAGATGGTTCTTGGTATTCAACAAGCCTCCATCCAACAATGATGAGCTCCCATAGTATTTTCTCAGGAAACTGTGGGCTAAGTTTGTGTTAGGGTTCCATGTGAACTACTTCAACATCACTAAGTTCTAGGGCATCATTTTTGGCTCAGTCCAAGATCGAACTCATGCCCACCGAAACCCACTCAAAGGACCTGCTGCACCTAGGCGACAACCAATCCTACCTCCTCAACCCCCTGGGTTAGGTAGTGCGCTATATGAGATCCATGAGTTCGTTAGATGTGCCACACAACACCTTCTTAGGCATACCGAATTTGTGGCTATGTCCTCGCAGAGTGAGCAAGACCCCCCCGAGAGACACACCTTTGCACGGTCTACTGGTGGTGGGTGAGGGAGAGTAGATACAGGTGGTAGCTAGGTGGATCCATCTAGCTCGATGAAACTAGTTCCACATCATTTTTCTCGTTGTCGGCATCCATGCCAGGTTCCCATGCATGAGCATGGCACAGAGAGCTACCTACACCAGGCTAGTCATTGTTTTATTTAATGTCATGATTTATAATAAATTTAACTTAGAATTAGATGTTGATGACTTGTTTTTTTTTAATGTACAACTATTCAGTGCTAAGTCTCCAACCACATGGGTGGAAGGACGTTGATTCCTTCAACCTAGATGGAGCCATGGCAGCTGCAGAGGACATCACATCAGCATACACGTAGGTAGTTTTCTTTCAATAATTAAATTTAATGTTAGTAGCAATTGGATGTCAATCGTTGCATATTTATTTAAATTGTCGGCCCCATATTTAGTTAATATTTACTAACTGAATCTAAATATTTTTGTGCAAATGAACAGGTGTTCATAGGATTAAGTGATCAACCATCCCCACCAGGGATCAACAGATCCCCTCATGAGTAGGTATCTTGTAATAAAGTAAAACTTTAATTTCATTTTTGATGGATTAGATTTG
>LPNX010518962.1:130311-169137 GCA_001517045.1 Pseudotsuga menziesii
CACTGCTCCAGTTGACACCCCTGAGGAGTAGTTGATTGCTCCACCTGCCAGCCCCCAGGACCAGCCTGTTATGCTCATGGTGAGATTGATTAGTTTATGAAAATCTCGTTCAATATTAATGAAAATTAACATAGCAGTAAATTGTATGAGTTATCTTACTGTTTAAATGTTGCAGGGTGGCATTGTTGAGAGACTTGGATCACAGAGGAGGGTATCCTGCTCATCACTTATGGTCTCGTCTCAGGTGATCTATCTAAAATTTGAAAACGTAATTTTGATATTTAAATTATGTTTTATACTTGTATAATTGCATGTAGGAGTTGACATTTGATTGTTGTCATTTCATATTCCAAGGGGAGGTGGTCAATGTAGCCGGGTGAACCGAGCTTCCTCTAGTTTGAAGAAGAGGAAGATCAATTTTGGAGTTGCACCTGGGAGATTCAAGGGTGGGAAGGAGGATTAAGAGAGCCTCCTATGTACACTAGCCATGATGTGTCATTTTGGCACGAGTTGCCATATTTTGTATAGGGCATGAGTTGCCATATTTTGTATAGGGCACGAGTTACCATACTTTGTACACGGCATGAGTTGCCATATTTTGTATATGATTGGATATTTTTGTATATTAATATATCATTTTGTACTTCTTTATAGTAGTAGTTTACAATTGATGCGCTTGCAATTCTTATTGTTGACGAAGCAATAAAGTCTGTAATTTCATAATAAAATGCATAAAAAAGTAACACTGTAGGTTAGTTAACAAAAAAATACACAAATGCATAAAAATACAGTCTTATTCATTGTCCAATTGCAATAGAAAGAATTTGTCTGCCTTTGGTATTTACATAATAATTCTAACCTTTGGCTTTCTACTCCATTTTCTATCCTTGACGAACCCTAGGACTGTCTATCAAACTAGACTGTAATACTACCTATTAGGAAGCCATATGACACACCTAAACCATTCTATTCTAGCCTAACCCTTTCTAAAACCATTTCCCTAGACTCCTACCTTTCCCTCTCTCTAAAGCAAGGCTTATTTCTTTCATTTCCACACTACTTAGACCCCCACGACTCTCCCTATATCTCTGATGGTAATATCCATTTTGGACAGCCCTAGAACACCACTAACTCATCCTAAGATTCCCTAACATATTCAATTTAATATCCTATTTAGGGAAGCCCTAATAGCCTTCTTACCCACCTATCATATCCTAAGGTTACTTCCTTGCCTTCTTATCTTCCCCACTCACTGACGCCTCACCTCAAATTTGTCCATAGCCCAATTTAAAGTGGCACAAAGACACCGTAAAGGGACTGTATATAAACAATCATTCCTAGCCATACTTCAAAAAATTTGACAGTGATATATAAACATCCATAACTTGGAAAAATACTACAAAGGTCCTTGAATTGCTTGCAAGTTATTGTGTCATCAAAATCCAAGTGAATATACTTCTTATCATTCCTACTTGACAGGAAATTACAGATTGGATTGTCATAAGACATTTTACTTGACTGGAAATTACATCTTGGACTAGCATAAGACATTTTACTTGACTGGAAATTTGATTTGGTTTAATAGTCCCATTGGCTTGGAAACTTGTCCCTTATAAAATTGTTTATCACCGATGTTTACTTAAAAATATTGTACCTTTGTCCTGGTTAGCTAAAAAGTGAAATATATGATTGTCATAATGCTAAATGATTGGCTGGAAATACTTTTACGTTAGTTGCAAGAGAGGTTGACTTTGTACGATATGATGATAACGTCCCATTAACAACACTAACATGCTTCAACCACATGCATAATTGAAATTAGAACATCCCATAATGCTAATGTCCCATAAAAATTGTACTTCCTTGACAGTAAAAAATGAAACAAGTTAGTGAATATGTGTCTTCTATGACGATCTATTGAGCACTTGCAATTTTAATGAGCTATTGTACTTGTTTCAATTTTAACAATTTAAAGGTTAGCATGCATAACCTAGGGTTTAGAATCCATGGGGAAATCCTAACCCTAACTGAAGTTTAAAGGTTAGCATGCATAACCAGGGATTTATAATCAATGAGGAAACCCTGACAGGTAATATCCTCTTTAGGGAAGCCCTAATAGCCTTCTTACCCACCTATCATAGCCTAAGGTCACTTGTTTTCCTTCCTATCTTACCCACTCACTTCCTATCTTGTCGTCCCTATTGATCCTTCCTTTGGTAGTGACATGTTCTCTTTGGGTGTACAATCATTATTTGAATGGTCATTTTGGCTAGCAAGTTCCTTTTATTTCAGATGATTTTCCTTAGTCATCATCTTGATGGATTACACAAGTGCATGATGACCTATCCAAAGGTCTGCATTGAGGATATCTAACAAAATAAACACCATTAAATTTTACTTGACAAATTCAACCCAAAATTATCACAAATTAGCATACATAACCAATGCTAGAATCTACCCAATCATAAAGATTATATAAGCTAAAATTCAAATCTCCACACTATAATTATTTTCCTCATTAGGGTTTATAAACCCTAATCATCTTTCATCATAGAAGGACATGGAATTTCAGGAAATTCTAGCTAGGGTTAGCATTTTAGGCAAGTCTAGCATGTAACTGCTCATCAATTACAATAGTGTTAGCTATGGTTTAGGATAACAAAGAAATTCAATTCATAACCTAGGGTTTAATTCAATTGTAACAATTTGATAATTCGAGTATTGTTCCTAGCATTTGCACACATTGGTATTTGCATTTCTGAACATATGAAATAGTAAGTAGTTCATATTAATCCCAATAAAATTATATCATGTATGTGCATATCCTAGGTATAGGGCCTTTTTGTTTTTACTTAAATGATACTAACCAATCTAATGATATATACCTAAAGAGGTCATAAAACCCTAGTTCCATCTCATAACTTGTGAACCCTAGTTATAATATGCAATTTGTAGTTCATGAAACCCTAGTTGGTTTTCAATTTGTAAGTGTATCCATGGATATATGGCCATTTGGTTTCTACCTTAAATGATACTAACCTGTCTAATTTGATGTTCAAACCTAAAGAGTTCATAAAACCCTAGTTTGTAGTTCCATGTCTCAATATGTGAACCCT
This sequence comes from Pseudotsuga menziesii, assembly GCA_001517045.1. NCBI lineage: Eukaryota > Viridiplantae > Streptophyta > Pinopsida > Pinales > Pinaceae > Pseudotsuga > Pseudotsuga menziesii. The sequence goes on from LPNX010518962.1 coordinate 133,428, forward strand.
AGTTTTATTATGCGGGTTATTCACTTATATTCTAGTACATCAATTATAATTCCGCAACATGTGCTTTCTTAGTGATATATAGACACATTGGGCCATGAAAACATGAGGGGGAGGGCCATTTCAACCCAAGTTATAGCATGCAATTATAGTTCATGAAACCCTAGTTGGTTTAGGATGTGTACATGTACATGTGTTTCTACTTCCATCTCATAACCTATAAAGAGTTCACAAAACACTACCAACTAACATAACATACCATAACATACTAACATCATACCATTCTAACATACCATACCATACTAGCATACCATACCATACCCTACAATACCCTATGATACTAACATCATACCATGTACTAACATACCATACCATGCAATGCTAACATACAACATACCATACCATTTTAGTTCCATCACATAATTTGTAAAGAGGTCATAAAATCCTACTTCCATCTCATAACTTCTCAACCCTAGTTATAGCGTGCAATTGTAGATCATGAAACTATAGCATGCAGTTGTAGTTCATGAACCCCTAGTATGCCATTGTAGTTCATGAAACCCTAGTATGAAAGTCACTACGAGATTGTAGTTCATGAAACCCTAGCATGCAATGGTAGTTCATGAAACTGTAGGTGTGTTTCTCTTTTCCATCTCATAACTTGTGAAGAGGTCATAAAACACTACTTCCATCTCATAACTTTTCAACCCTAGTTATAGCATACAATTTGTAGTTCATGAAACTATAGCATGCAAATGTAGTTGATGAAACCCTAGTATGCAATTGTAGTTCATGAAACCCTAGTATGAAATTATCAACAATATTTTAGTTCATGAAACCCTAGCATGCAATGGTAGTTCATGAAATCATAGGTGTGTTTCTCTTTTCCATCTCATAACTTGTAAAGAAGTCATAAAACCCTACTTCCATCTCATAACTTTTCAACCCTAGTTATAGCATGCAATTTGTAGTTCATGAAACTATAGCATGCAATTGTAGTCCATGAATCCCTAGTATGCAATTGTAGTTCATGAAACCCTAGTATGAAAGTCTCAACAAGATTATAGTTAATGAAACCCTAGCATGCAATGGTAGTTTATGAAACCGTAGGTGTGTTTCTCTTTTCCATCTCATAACTTGGAAAGAGCTCATAAATCCATATTTCCATCTCATAACTTCTCAACCCTAGTTATAGCATGCAATTTGTAGTTCATGAAAGCCTAGTTGGTTTTGGATTTGTACATGTACATGTGTTTCTACTTCCATCTCATAGCTTTTAAAGAGGTCACAAAACCCTAGTTACATATCATAACTTCTCAAAAATAGTTATAGCATGCAATTGTAGTTCACAAAACCGTAGTTGGTTTTCAATTCGTACATTTACATGTGTTTCATCTCATAACTTCTCGACCCTAGTTATAGCATGCAATTGTAGTTCACGAAACCCTAGTATGAAATTGTAGTTCATGATACCCTAGTATGCAACTCTCAACAAGATTGTAGTTCACCAAACCCTAGCATGCATTAAGGTATCCACACTATAATTTTTTTCCTTGTTAGGGTTTATAAACCCTAATCATCTTTCATCATAGAAGCACATGGAATTTCAGACAAGTCTAGCACCAGTTTCGACGTCAACATGTCTATCCTAGGATGATTCCTCAAACCCTAGGTCTTTGTCTATTGCATCAACACAAGCACCAAGATCTCCATGGAAAATCAACTAAACTTAAAAAAATCTTCTTCTAAGAAAGGAATCAAAAGAAGCTCGCGACTTATCAATTTAAGTTTTCCATGGTCTTTCCCTAACCTCCATGTATCACACAAGAACAAGACTGCAATATGACCAAAGACATTAGCTCTTTTCTTTGTATATTCTACAGGCTTGGAACCCTAATTCTACCTCCTTTGCCTTGACAACAAGAGCTATAGATTCTGCAAGACAACCATCAATTCCTCTAGTATTATATCTCCTTCTCCAAGGTTTACTTACATATATAAACCTTAGTGTCCTTATGCAAATCCAAGTTTAATCATGTAATGCATTACTCTTCTAGTTGTGTACCACATCTTCTTGTTCCCAATGTTCCTTGACATATGTGTCAAAGGTGGTTACAATGCTGCAATGTTTATCCTCAATATGTGTGCCATGGTGGTTACTATGCTAATTTGTTCTCCTCAACATGTGTGTGAAGGTGATCACTATTGTCCAATATTTCACTTATCTTCATCCTAATATCATAAGGAAACCCAAAAAATAAACCCTAGTCCAAGTGTACATTAACACCATAAAGATACATACCTTTAGGGCACTCTTTCCAAGCATATAACATATCTAGAACCTCTTATTACAACAAATTACAACATCAATAAATCTACTAGTCAAAACCCTAGTTTACGAAATCGATGCACAGTGGAGTCACTGGGCCATGAAAACGTAGTGGAGAGGGTCCCCTAGAGGTAATGACATGCCAGGAGACCAACAGAGTCGACGAATCATCGATTCGACCTCTGGTTGCCGAGTTATGTTGAGTTGCAAGTCGCATGAAAATGTCGTTTAGGGACACTTGGTCACTCTCGGTCCGGGAGCGAAAAAACAAACAAAGCAGCAAGATTTCATGCTGTTGGCTCCAACATGTGTATATGGCCAATGCTGACATGGGTGTAGCAGGGATTTCTCTCTTACTATAGGGTAGGAATGCCTACCTTCCATCTATAGGACGAAAGGGTAGGTTTCTTGGTGGTTGTGCAAGAAAAAAGAAATAGAAATGAAACAAAACAAAAATGAAGAAACCCCTCTGCACATAGGGTTACGGGTTAAGCTCCAAGACCCTACATACAACTATTAGAAACATCCAAAGACCTGAAAACAAATAATGGAGATAGGCCACCATGCCCTATCTTGGAGAAGCACTTCTCTTGAGAATGGGGCAGCTATGGCTCAATGGGAGGATGGATGAGAGGGAGTGTGAATGGCTTGAGAGGAAAATGGTCTCAAGGAACTCACTCAGGCAACATAATAGTATTCAAGGAAGGAATGAATTGAAAGTGACCCCCACCCCTCTATTTATAGTTTTTTTAGGGTTCTAAGCCCCTGGTGAGGTCTTTAGCCCCTTTTTTGGGATTTTAGCCCCTTTCACTCAATATTTAGCTATTTTCGGGGTCTTAAGCTCCTTTGAGGGGTTTTAGCCCCTTTTTGGAGGTTTTAGCCCCTATCAGAGCTATTTTAGCTCTTTTTAGGGGTTTTTAAGCCCTTTTGCATATTTTTGAGCCATTTTGAGGGTGTTGGGGTCAAATGGGGTCAAATGAGGGTCGTACATGGGTGTCCTTGGGTGGTGTAGGCCATGTAGAGCTGAGTGAGGGATTTTTTGGGTTAACAGATTGCCTCCTGATGTGTGAGGGTAGGAGCTCATTGTATGGGTGACGAACATCATAGGATTTCCTTATGGAGAGGTGGTGCTTCCTGGGTTGGGGCATGGCGGCTTTTGGTTTTTGTATTATTATGGTTCCCATCAACGTGTGAGATACAAATAATGTGTGACATGTATATGGATGATTTGGGAATCCCCATGCTCGTAACAATGTCCAAAGAATAATGTGATCTATGCTCTATAATACAAGAGTTGATCATGTACAACTCATGATACATAGTAGTTGCCTCAATGAGAGGTTGAATACAATACTGATATGAAGAACTACTATATTGGACCCATGGCATTCTCATGGAATGCTATATCTTCATGAGTGATAGCTTGCTGGATCTGGAGTGGTGCATAGTTGTATGGACTCACTGATGAAGAGTCAGAATCTCTATGGTACAAGTATGCTGCATCAATCAAAAATCTATATAGAAGCACTATTGGGGCTTCTAAACACTGTCTCCAACGCAACCCAAAAATCACAAGGGAAATAAACATATTTAGGTCCCTTGAATAGACTCATAAATATGCTAAAGCCAGGTGACATCCGGGGTCTTCGACCAAATACTGCATAGACCAATACCTTGTACGAATCTCAACGGTGTGATGATGTAGCTGGAGTCAAGCACGTGAGAAACAACCATCCCAAGAGGCACTAAGGACTCCTCTCAAGTGGTCCAATGAACTCATCAATGAGGTTAATGAAACCAAGATATAGGGAACTCTGGGTCTATCCTTTGGAATATGTGTGTTGTCGTCAAAAGAGGGAGACATGCCCTTGGTCAAGGAAATGGTGTTTCCTTGACTAGAAGCACAAGGGAGGTAACCGAAAGATGTGAGACAATCTGAGGATTGACCCACTGAATGGGGTGGGGGGGGAGGAAGGAGTTGAATAGGGGCAGAGGGAGTGTAGTAGACTCAAAATTCCTTTGTTCAGAGTATGATGCCAGGGAGGACCAGGTAGCAAATGAAACTGACTGATGGGAATGGGATCATAGCTGTAATACTGGGAATGTCATTGCAGATGGGAAATACTTGGGGGAGGCAAACACTTTTGATTTTGATAGGATACAAGGAAGACACATCACAAAATACTCTAAACAAAGGTGACCCAAAGTGGGAATGCTGCCAAACTGTTATCTGTGGGGTGGTGTCTAGAGACACTGTTGTGGTACGATCTTGTGGATTTTTGGTGAGCCCGAGAAAGTAAATGCTCGATGGTGATTTCAATTTTAGAGAGTCTGAAAGCATGAAGAAGACTTCAGTGGGGGCTCTGTTTCATTGGTAGTCTCCTATGCCCCCAAAAGGATAAAAGTATACATAGGAGAGCTTTCCCATCCTGTATGGGATGAGAGACTTCTTTACCATTGGTAGTCCAATTAGGCCAGAAAATGTTAAACCTATACTGACTAAATGGTCATTTAGATACTTTTACAAGCATGAATGAAACCAAGTTTGCTTGGCAATCTTTTCTTGTTGAGAAGGCTAGAAAAGAGCTTAACAACAACCCATGGTGAGCTTTCTTGTAAAGTTTGGCCCCTATGACCGAGAAAGCATAAAGTTATGCAGAGGGGAATGGTCTTTGCTTGAATATGCCAAGATGATCCTTTTCAATTGATGGTATATATAGTCCGCAAAAGGAGATAAATGAGACAATGTAGATGCCCTTTCCTATACTTTAACGGGCGGGAAAGGAAGCAGTTGCGCTCGACCATCTTTTCGTTCATTTAGGATTTAGAAAAGAGCTTAAAAGAAACTCTAGTATGGTCAACCGATTGCAGTGGCACAGTTAGTGCCCCATGTTGGGACAGTGGACAGTGGTCCAAAGGTCATCCATGTAGTATGGATGGAACAGGTGGCTCTTAAACATACCAATACATGCACAGGATAGATCGCGGGAGAGGCACGTAGGTCGATGCGACAGAGGCATGAAAACTAAGGTGGCTCTCAGATAGAGGTCAGGAGAGTCATGTGTGAGTTGTAGTGGAAATAATTGACTACAAGTGATGTGAGTTCAAGTCCAGAGGTACTTATATGCCAAATGCATGCAAAGGAAATGATCCATTTTGTAGATGATGGTCCAGAGATCTGCATCAGGTGCGGTAGATGGGGTGGACAACTATGTGTTATAAATCAAAATGATGTGCCTTATGGGTGGTGGCTTGAGAACCTGCATGAGTGGCGGTAGGCAAGTGTGATGCAAGTATAGGTCCAAAGACACTTGTATCACCATGATGTGGCTTGTAAATCGAGGTAACTTCTAGGAAGTGGTACCAAAAATTACTTATTAAACATGAGACGATGGTCTCATTAGAAGATAGAGGACAAAATTTGAGCCCAGAGGTGTGAGAGGTGTCTCGAATAGGTTCCGGGTGACTTTGGATTAGAAACTAATGGTGTTTCCCTCGAATTGGGGGTCTTTGATTTGTGGTAAAAACATTGCAAAACAAAAAAGGAAAAAACTATGCTATAAGGGACTCATAGTGGTTATCTTAGGCATAGACTCTCTTGAGGTGGACCCCTTACGCGGCTTCTTGAAGAGGCGACCATCTGAGTCAGCGAAGAGGTATGCTCCCTTGCCAAGATGAAGGTCTTTGGCAAGGCGGAGTGACAGAATCTGGTATTTTGTGGGAAGAACCGATTCCACACTATGGTTTAAAGGGAATGTGGTAAAACCAGAGGCTTTCTTACAAATCTCTCCGTCATTGCGTAAGTGGTGTCGGGGTAGATCAGATGGATCCTCCATGGCTGTGGATGGAGTTGTGGCTGCGGATGGAGTTGAGGCTGAGGATGGAGTTGTGACTGCGGTTGGAACATGTCATCCCAAGGGTAATCTGGACTAGTTAAGGCTTCAAGTGTCTCCTCATCATTGCCGAAGCAACGAAGAGACAGGTTTGATGGACCGTCATTGATGGTGGAGACAAGAGGGTCAATAGAACTAGACATCATGTAAATGGATATGGTGTCCGAAGAAGGAGGTGGGGGGTGAACTTCTTCGATCAGAGTGATTTCAAATTCAAGGGAATGCTGTTGAAGGTTGGCTAGAGCCATTTGGAACTCGGACAAGTCTTGGAAGTGGTGAGAACAATGTCCATACAATCTGCAAAGGGTGTAAGCATGGTTTTTTCTCAATGACTTGTTTCTCACTATTGGCCCACGGGGAGGTTTTTTGTTGTATCCATGGCATCCAAATGCACACAGATTATGGGAATCTAGAGGAAGTTTTGAGTTGGATAGCCCTGTTCTTCACAGACAGTGCAAGGTAGGATCTGTCAAGGTTAAAAGATAGCTTTCACATTTTTTCCCCTGGCCCTTTTTGGGTGGGGCGGTGTGGGTGCGGGTGCGGTGGTTGGTTTTTGCGGGCCAGGTGGAGGACGAGATTCAACTGCAATGGGTTGCACGGGGGTTAAGACTACCTAGGGCATTGGTGGTTGAGCTGGTGGATCAATATACCACATGGGAATTCCCAATGTAAAGTTGGGTAAGTTTAAGGTGGCCATTACTGGCTTGCTCATGACACCAGGCCAGGGAAAGAGGAAGGGAATTATGTGGACTAGAGAGGAGCCCAGATAACTCCCTGATGGTTATATGTGGGGATGAGGTTGTGGTTACGGCTACATGTAATGCTGTGGTTGTGAATGATGTTGCGGCTACTATTGATGTTGTGGCTGTGGACGGTGTTGCGGTTGCATTTGGGGCTGCGACTATGGTTGTTTTTTGGGTGTAGTAGTGCTGGATGAGAGAATGTACAAATCCACAGTTTCATTTGGTGTCAGCGGTGGTGACAATAAGGGGAAATAAGCCGTCATGGTGGTACTAGCAAACAACCCATGGCCCTCATTCAACAATGGGGAGGCTGGTATGTTGTCAAACATGGTCTTGACCGCAGGGATAACATTGGAGGGTGTGGTTAGCCCTTGCAGATCAATCGTGTTGATCATATGGATAATGTTGGTTGGTGCCATTAGCCCTGGCGGATCGTGATAAGTAAGTTGGTCAACCGTCACGATTTTCCCTTCGTGGGGGAACATCATGAGACAAAAAATAGTTGATGCTATGGATCTCATGGCATACATATAACTTCTTTCGAGGATAATGTTATAGTCCAATTGAGCATTGATAACCTCTATGTCAATCAATACTGTTTTCCCGGCTAATGTCATAGGGACATGGGGGATGATTCCTTGGGCTTTAGTGGGATGGCAATCATAAGCTCACAAAGTAGTAGATGATGGTTGTAGAATTGTGAATCCAAGCTTTTGCCAGACTATGGTAGACATAACGCACATGGATGCTCCCTCATCCACTATGCATCAGTGCATCACCAAATTTTTGATAGACACTGGGATTTGGAAGGAAATGGTTGATGGCATCCGTGGTTCTCCATTATTCATGTTGAATGTGATCAACTTGGAGTCATAGGGATCTACGGCACCAAGGGCCGCTAGTAAGCTTTCCTCTACATTGGGAAAGTTTTGAGTACCTCAAGAGCGAACATGGCAGTAGGTGTTTGGGAAAAATCATCAATGATGCTGTAGCCGACAGTAGCTCTAGCGGTGGCGTTGTTGGAAACCCAGCGTACGGGGGGGCATGGGAAAGGGGGTAACTGAAGAGGTGCATTGGCTATTTTAGATGTATATTCCTTTGATGTGTTAGTGGGTTCGGTGTTGGTTTCGTAGTGATTTCATCTAGTTTGTAAATTGACCTCTTCAGTTGTCATAGCTAGCAGGTGGTGGACACCTATTTCTATCGTGGGAGGTGCCCCCAGAGCATTGGGATTGGGTTGGGGAGAGGGGATAGTTGCCACCAATCCTTGGACTGGTAATGGGTTTTGGAGCACCTTAGGAGGAGGTCCTGGTGGTGCCAGGTTGTGTTGGGCTTGGTCTGTTGTATTGGTGGCATGTTCAACTTCATTCCTAATGGCATGCTTAGCATGACCCATGAAGGGACACTCATATGTGTAGTTCTCATATACCTCGCATAATGTGCACGGTTGGTTTGTACATAATGGAGCATTGCATCTCGGTGAGTTCGGTCGTTGAGGATTTTGGGATGGCCGGTTCGCCTCGGCATTGTTGGGAGGATTTGGTTATTGACCGCCTCCCTACGGTTGATTGTTTCCTTTGTTCCAGGGTTGGTTATTCCTGGCTTGCCCTTGTTGGTTATTGGGGGCTGGCTGGTTGGGACGATTTTGCTATGTAAACACCTGTCCCAATGGAGTAGGTGGAGTAGGGGCAGGGGCTTGAACAGCTTGTACCGGTGGTGCATAGTAGACTTAGGTGGGTGCTGGTGCCAAAAATGTGGGCATTTGTCCCACGTATTGTTGTGTCGTCCAAGCTAATGCTTGGGCCTACTGCGGTGGCGCATGTTGTGCATAAGAATTTGTGGCTCTCGACTCGGACATCATTCTTGCATAGTCTAGAGTTTGGTTTTGGTAGGAAACACTAGGGGTGTTGCTTGGTTGTGGTGGTATTGTAGGCGGTGTTGGATGGTGCTGTGGTTGGTGGGAGGAAGAACCTATGATTCCATCTGCATCATGGGATGCCCCCAGTGCATGCCATTAGGAGGTGCCTGCATGTGGAGCGTCTAGAATGATAGTGTAAAGGTATCCAGACTGTTCATAGATAACATCAAACTGTTGGGATTTCAAGATTGCCTCCTCTTTGGATTGGGGATGTTCGAATGCAACATCCTTTGCTATAGGTGGAAGCAAGGTTTTTAGGAACCAATCTAGGAAGATCCTGTCATCAAGTTAGGTCTTGCACAAACTACGGCATCGCCACCACTCATGGATGTGGTCAGTTATGTGGGTTGCAGTATTCTGGTGGCAAGATAACAAGATTTCCACCCCTTCATCGTATCTAACGGGGAGTTGGAAATATTGCAAGAACATGAAAGCCAAGGAGTTGAAATCTGGGTACTTGGCTTGTGGTAGCTCGATGTACCACTTGGCTGTAGCACCTATGAGGGTACGTTGGAATAGTATGAGCTTGATAAAATCATCTACAATGCTATTTGATGAGCACCATAGGTGAAATTTCATGATGTGGTTTTGGGGGCACTCCCCTACCTTCCCTTCAAACTTGGGAATGTCTAAGGGGAGTTTGGTTGGAATGGGAGGCCAAAAAGTATGATGGCAGATAGGGTCATTTGTTAACCGAACCAAGTTAGGAAAATTGAGACATGCCATGAAAGGAAGGTTTGAACCAAGGTTGATGTGAGATGGGGCAGTAATGGTGGTGGGGTTTGCAGGGACATGATGCACCTGCATAACTGGGGGTACTTGTGGCACCATTGTGGATGGACCAGTGCCCCCAAGTTTGGTAGGAGGAACAGTGTAGGTGGAAGGGCCACTATCCACATGTATGATAGGAGGGGTAGTGTAGGGGGAAGGGCCACTGCCCCCATGTATCCCAAGTGGGATAGTGTGGGTGGAAGGCATAGTGCCCCCATGTGTTATAGGTGGGACAACTTGATTGGTTAAGGTGGGTGGTGGTAGCTGGCTTATGACAATTTGCATGATCATGTTGGGGCCACCAGCAAAGGTGTTGGTGGTGGTGTGGGGTGTGGACATGGGTCCATTGCTTATCACTAAGCGGGAAAATGGATCCGAGTTTGCACCAACCATGGGGCTAGATGGTGCAGTATGTAAATCTGGCTCATATTGGTATGATTCTGAGTCCAAATCAGAGGCTATGTGGCCTTCTGATGGTGTAGAGGGTTATTGAGAATGGTCTCGACGATGTTAGTTCAAGGACCCGAATTATGGTGGGTTGCCTCTCAGGCGTGAGGAAGAACATGGGGGATCAATCATGTCTAATTTATATGTCAAAATGGTGAAATATGGTGATGATATTTTGACCCCAGTTTTAATGCCTTCTTATTGGCTTTAGGTGGTCACTCGGCCACCAAGACTTCCAGAAGACAACGCTTGGATTTTTCCTCACAGGAGTGCTAGTCAATCGGTGGGGGTCGTTGCCCGTTTCGCTTGGTAATTCCTCTCAATGGCTAGCTAATTTGGGGTTCCCATGGTACTCCTCACAATGAGTTTCTGGGCTGATCCCAAGTACTTCCCACGGTTAAGGCAGTCAGGGACTTATGTCCTCAAAGACTGCAGATGATTGACTAGTCTAAATTATAAATTTTAATGGCTCACTCAACGTCATGAACTGAGTTGGGTTGGTTTATATGGTATGGTTTGTGTGTATGTATTTTTTCTTTTTGTTATACTTAATGGCTGCTTAAATGGTTTATGAATATTCCGTAGATTTCATAACATTTTCAATGAAAGCAGTAAATGATAATCAGAAATTTACACATGTACCATTTGTGAATCTGAACTATGATAGCATGACTAGGTGACTACCTTGCACCTATATTTGTCTTCAACTAGGAAACAGTGCTGGCTCTCAACATAATGGGACTAATCCCATCTGTAGATCCACAGGTCACCCTTCAAATGCAAGGTTGGTCAACAGGGAGGACATTGAGTGTCGTGAGAAGCCCTTCCTCCTCTACCCTCTCTACCTTCCAAATCACCCATTTTTAGTGGCTTTGAAAAATGATAGGTGAAGTGCCTATTACTATATGAGCTTCACCCTTTTTCTTATCTTAGAATACCTCAAAGGGTGATGACTTGGTCGAGGACGAAGGGCTAGGCAAGATGATGATTTTAATTACAGTAATTTTTAATCAAGATTTGATCATGTTCATTAATCCATTAACCATTTAATTTACCATTGATTTACACATGCTGCAAATAAAATGAAAAAATACTGAACAAAAATAGAAATAGATTCAATGGGCAGAGGTGGCTAAGCTGCGCTGACAATCCTTAACTTTTAAAAAATCAAAATCTGAGAGACAAATCACACTTTTCAGGTCAAATGTAACAAGGGGGTCGCCAAATTTTCTCCAAAACAGGCGAGGGGGTCGCTCAAAACCTGCAGACAGAAGCAGGATGACTTCTGGAAGGGGGTTGCACCTTTCAGGGAGAAAAGGGAAACCTGGTCACAACTGCCGGGCCTGAATGAGCGACCTACTCACACCTTTCAGCTCGATAAGAGCGACCTGCTCCAGAAAGTGAATTGTTTTTTATCCTGAGCGAGATTCAGCCGACAGTAACCTATACTGTGGCCAAATGGGATAATATTGGCCTTGAGGAGGCTCGAAAGTAAATAGAAATGAAAAAAATAGAGACTAAGCTAGATTTGACAGAAATTTAAACTAGGGCAAGAAAACAGAAATAAAAACTGAAACTTGTAAAAACAATCCAGGGATCCTGTCAGATCGAACTGGTATGGTCGTTGGATCTGTAGTAGAGATTTCTCCCTTACTATAAGGTAGGAATGGCTACCTTCTGTCTATAGGACAGAAGGGTAGAGTTCGTGGTGCTTGTGCAAGACAAAAGAAATAGAAATGAAACAAAACAAAAATGAAGAAACCCCTCTACACACAAAGTTATGAGTTAAGCTCCAACACCCTACATACAACTATTAGAAACATCCAAAGACTTGCAAACAAACAATGGAGACCTTCTATGGGTGGAAATGGGCCACCATGCCCTAGCTTGGAGAAGCACCTCTCTTGAGAATGGGGGAGCTATGGCTCAATGGGAGGATGGATGAGAGGGAGTGTGAATGGCTTGAGAGGAAATGGTCTCAAGGGACTCACTCAGGAAGCATAATAGTATGCAAGGAAGGAATGAATTGATAGTGACCCTCACCCTTCTATTTATATATATTTTTAGGGTTCTAAGCCCCTAGTTAATGCTTTAGCTTCGTTTTTGGGCTTTTAGCCTCTTTCGCTCAATCTTTAGCTCTTTTGGGGGTCTTAATCTCCTTTGAGGGGTTTTATACCCTTTTTGGAGGCTTTATCCCCTATGAGAGCTATTTTATCTCTTTTTAGGGGTTTTTAAGCCCTTTTGCATATTTTTGAGCCTTTTTGAGGGTGTGCGGGTCAAATGGGGTCAAATGAGGGTCGTGCATGGGTGTCCTTGGGTGGTGTAGGCCATGTAGAGCTGAGTGAGAGATTTTTTGGTTTAACAATAGGAACACCACCAAGACTGGAATGGAGGATGGTTTTTTAGAGTTGACCCACCAATGTGAGAGTTGCATTGAAGGAAACTGAGCTAAACCCTAGTTTACGAAACCGATGCACAGTGGAGTCACTGGGCCATGAAAACACAGTGGAGAGGGACCACTAGAGGTAATGGTATGCTAGGATACCAATAGAGTCAAAGGCTCGTCTATCCGAACTATGGTTTTTGAGTTATGTCGAGTTGCAAGTCGCATGAAAATGTCGCTCAGGGACACTTGGTCACTCTTGGTCTGGGAGCAGAAAACCAAACGGAGCAACAAGATTGCATGTTGTTGGCTCTAATAGGTGTGTATGGCCAATGTAGACATGGGAACACCACCAATACTGGTGCGGAGGAGGGTTTTTCATAGTTGACCCACCAGTGCGAGAGTTGCATTGAAGGAAACTGAGCAAAACACTAGTTTACGAAATCGATGCACAGTGGAGTCACTGTGCCATGAAAACACAATGGAGAGGGCCTACTAGATGTAATGGAATTCTAGGATACTAATAGAGTTGAGTCTTTTCGATCCGACCTATGGTTTTTGAGTTATGTCGATTTGCAAGTTGCATGAAAATGCTGCTCAAGGACACTTGGTCACTCTCGGTCTGAGAGCGAAAAACCAAACGGAGCAACAAGATTGCATGTCATTGGATCTGACAGGTGTGTATGGCCAATGCTGACATGGGAATTCCACTAAGACTTGCACAGAGGAGGGTTTTCTAGAGTTGACCCACCAGTGTGAGAGTTTCATTGAAGGAAACTAAGCAAAGCCCTAGTTTATGAAACCAATGCACGGTGGAGTCACTGGGCCATGCAAACACAGTGGAGAGGGCCCACTAGAGGTAATGGCATTCTAAAAGAAGGAAAATGATGAAAATTTGTATTCTTGCATAGTCAAATGTAGAGAATCATGTGCTTGTGCAAGCTAACACGTCAAAATCTATTAAAAGACAAGACAACCATGAGTGCTTGAAATTGACAGCTACTATTAAAAGCCTAAGACAATCATGATAACTTACTCCACTTTCTATGTGAACTCTGCAGAATCCTTTCCATTTCCATCTATGTCGATGTCATGTCTGAATATATAGCATGTATAAATACTTATTACCAAGATGGTGCATAAAAAATATCATACTTGGTAATAAGTAATTATACATGCTATATATTCAGACATGACATCGATATAGATGGAAAGGGAAAGGATTTTGCAACTTCCACATAGAAAGCATAGTGAGTTATCGTGATCATCTTGTGTTTTAATAGTAGCTATCAATTTCAATCACTCATAGAACTGGCATCCAAGTGGAGTGTAAGCACAATTACCCAATCTCATTCAATATAGCCAGCTAGATCCTCTCTGTTGCTAATTTCCTCCATCAATCTCTCGTGCTTTGAATGAGGCAAGAAGTAATGTACCTTGGTTGATTTCTTCCTTGACATTGTCTATAGATGGATGTTTGTGCCAAAAATCAAGTTTGTGAAGTGATAGACCACAAAACCCAGTCTGTAATCCATGAATACATTCCCACTAGTTATTCTTGATTTCCCATTTAGTATAAGATATTCACCCTCAACCACCATCAAGCCAATAGGAAATTCATTGTCTTCATCATCAATCAATGATCCGTTCAGGATTTTCTTACCTCGAATGCATTGTGCCAACTAGTAATCCATGCTCCATTCATTGTCTATCGGGGAAACAACTGCATATATGTAACCTAGTTGTACAAGATCTGAGATATTGTCGTAGTCTGTTGAAATAATTGGCTGACCCTCCTCTAAGTGGGTTGTTTCACCAACTACACATGGGTCTACTGCAAGTGACACATGATCCCAATCATCAACCCAATCCATGCATTCACATTCATCCCATTCACCACTACTATAAGGGTTGCAAAAGTAATCAAGTTTCCACACCCATATTTCAAATAGGGGGTTGTTTGAGCTTCGACACGAATGAAATCCACGTGTTCCTTATGCTGTGCCTCAACTATAGGAATGTGATCAATCTATGTTAACCACAAGCCAAAAATTCCTGACTGAATTTCTTACCACTGAAGTTCGGTCTGACATTGTTGCTAAGCACCATCGAAATATGGATTCTGCATCTTTGATATGGGGGTTTCTGGTAAACCTCATCTCCTCCCTTCGTAGTACAGTCTTGATCCATGAACCGGCCCCGTCATGCTCACCTTTTTCGTGCTCAGTCTCAAAGTAGTTCCATATATGTGGCACATTATAAGTATTATGTAACATACTCATCCATTATAAATCTCGGGAATTTTTGAACTAGCCCACACAACCATCTAACCATATCAAATGCTGATCCATCTGTATATCTCCCTCCTTTAGCTGATCATTGAAAATTCAAAAACAGTGTTGCACATAATCCAGATCATGGAATATATCATCAGTTATGTGAAAGTTTATCTCCTTCTGTATTACCTATTGTTAACACTGCTCTCAGAGCCATTCCTATATGTAATATGTACCATGATGCTGATTTGGTCGAAATGGTAGTATTGACTCTGAATTTCATTTTGTGGCTGAAAGGTGTAGTTTTCTACAAAATCCACAATTGACAATATGTTCCCAACGGGAAATTTGTGCCTGCATTTTCTATACTGCTCATCCTATCATCACGCTACGTGCACATGTTGAACATACTGCACGGTTTTCTTGTAGAACTCCATCAAAAAATCAAAAAATATATGTTTATACGTGTCAAAAAAATGTTCATGTTCTACATGGTATATACAACAACATGTGTTTTGATCAATGCATATACGAACATACCATGGTTTACATTTCTCAAATGACCTTTGGCCTAGGTTCAATTGTGTGTGCTCATTCTTGAATCTCTCATAGAGTTCAATCTGTGTTGTGTCAAGGAAGTATTTGAAGTGGGGTTCATGTTCAGTAGAAAATTTTCTCAGCTTTAGAATGTCTCTTTGATTAGATGAATGTTCGATATGATCATGCCAGAACGTTTGTACTAATCCCTTGACATCATCAATTAGCTTCATATCTCAACGAGGCAAGCTGTTGACAAAAGCCCAACAATCTTTTACACCTGGAGTCTGCATATTTTCTCTTATAACATAGTACTTTTGAACAATTTTTCTATTTAATTTAATTATCTGAGAAGTGTGTGAAAGGAGGTGACATTTCTGTGTGGACTTGCTTACAACTGATTCTAATAACACACGACAAGCTGCACAAAGATATTCAGTATGGGACGTCTTCCCAATCGCATTAAAAGCAGATTGGAGATTTCTAACAATATGATTGTTAGCATCTGAACTTCTAACCATCTTTATGCCAAGAATTCTCCTAATAACAACTAAACAATTTGACTTTAACAAACATAGTAATAATTCAAATTTACCTGCATCACCTTTGGATTCAAAATATTTCGTCATTAATTTGTTACATTGCCAATCGATAGTGTGTTTGGGCAACTTACCTTCAGGGCCTGACATAAAAATATCATCCACATGGATACATCTAGGAGTCCTTTTTCTTGCAGTAGATAGTCGAGGTAGGGAAGGTGGACATGAGCTACAGATCCTAGGGCTTCTTTTTTGTCATGAATCATTCACATGTCAGTCCATATTGGGAGTGTGCTCGACATGGTTGTGTTCTTCTGGAAGAGATTGCAAATTAATCATTTCTCCTAGGTCCAACACTTCATACTCAGCGTCTTTCAATACACCTATGTCTTCAAGAGCTTCAACATGGCTCATTGATGGATTGTTGGTTGGAGACTATGTTGATGCAAGAAGTTTTATTTAAGAAAGAGGAAGCCATGCACCCTCCTCTTCATCTTCATCTTCTCTAGGAATTTCTGCTCTCTCAAGATAATCATCCAACATTTCACAGAAGCCTGCGACAATGCCATCTGAAAATATAACATTGCAACCCATGATCCAAATGTTAAAAAGTAGGCAGGAAAACAAGGAAATTTTAATAAAACTATGTTTCATTATAGCAAACCTTGATGATCGTGAATTCCCGACTTGCCCCTATCTACCATTTCTCCAATTGTGTCTTTTCTTATCATTCTAGACTTTCTTGCAGACATGGATTTTTGCATGTTCTGAAATTCATAATCACTTTCAAAAATTTAGAAGCAAAACATCCTATTCATTACAAATTTTCTTGCCACAAAGAACTGTATAGCTAATTACTACAAGGATTATCACCTTCATTCCTTATCACTATATTTCACTATTTCTATTACTCTATTAATTTAATTATATTTTATGCCATCTTACAAGTATTTGCAGGTGTTCATGTATGCCTCAAACACAAAAATCATTACCTACTATGATAAAGTATATAATATCCTTGACCTCGGCTAAGACTGATCAGAAAAGAAACATTATGAAAGAAGACTGAAATAATTTCAAAATGAAGCCACTGTAATGAACCATGAAATTTTACCATAGCAAGAAGGGAAGTCAAATGACATCAGCAAATTAATGTTCAAATAACTATTAGAGAACAACAACAAAAAAATAAAACCTTTCACTTGAGAGAAATTATGATATCAACTATCATATTGACATAAGGCCAGTTGCTATGCATTTCAAATTTTTTGAAGGCTCAATTTTGTTTTTCCCATTCAATTCAACAAAATCAAGTGGGAAAAATAAAAAACTCCATGTTCGGACAAATATCCCGAGGTTATTTTGTAACATACAATGCAAAGGGTATGAATGTGGTTAAGCCTTAGTCTATAGCTTCCTAGTCCTCCCCTTACCATTTCAATCTACAAATAAAGATGAAATTTCATATACAAATAGAGCTTATGTTAATCCACTGTGAAATAATATCTATTTTTCCACTTTGAAATAATAAACTAATTAGCAAAACATATAGAACTGACTGTCAACTTTTAAAGGAATGCATACCGTATATTGGATCCCTTCAATGTTCAGAGACACTACATATTTTACCAAAGAGATATTTTGCATTTCAAAAACATACATTAATAAAAATTTAAAAGATTAAGTGGGTCACAATGTCACATAAGACACGTCTCTGACAAATTTCCCTCCATAAAGGTACAAGCTATACTGTAAATGTAATAATTTCCTTCCATAAAGGTACAAGCTATACTGTAAATGTAATAATTTCCTTCCATAAAGGTACAAGCTTTACACAGCCTACCTTGGGAGGGATTTGTCCTTTCTGAAGATACCCAATATATTCAGAAACGATTGCGACACTCATCACTGATGCTTTATGATATAAAATGAGCATGTTAGAGCTCAATATCAGGTAAATGATAAACAAAGGAAATACCAGTACATACTGGTCCCTCAAGGTTTTACAAAACTTGAACTAATTCAAAGGCTTACATAGAGTGCTCCTCCAACCACAGAAAGATACCAAGGTGGCCTCTCTGTTGTAACATGCATTGTAATCCGACTGTAAAGCCAACTTGTATGAATCTTGTTTTCTCTATATTCCACATCTTGTAAACAATGAACACCCATCTTTCACACATCTCTATAATAAACAATACTATGATATAACTGTGTAAAACTTTCCCCACATGATTTACTTGGAACCATACCTAAGAAAGTTTCATAGCACAATGTATTGTTAATGTTGCATATCTAAAATTATTAACATACATGGAGAAGGTCAACTATGTAGTCAACATTAGTATGAATCTCTCCTCAAATATGAATTTCCTTAAGTCCAAGTACCATATTAGCTATGGCCAAAGCTCGAGATTCTCCAAAAGCAAACACATGACCTAAAACTCATAACTATTTGTTATGAACAGTACATACTTTTAACAGAAGCAATTATTAAGCCACTGAAAAATAAATGTGTACATACCAAACTGAGAATCTGAAAACTCATGGATTCCTCCTCCTGACTGTAATGAACATGAAAAGCAAATGAGTTTATTTTAGTCAAAATTATGTTACAAATTTCAACACTTTCAGGATTTAGGTATGGCATGGTAATTTTAGTCTTTTGGGGAAACTTTGACAGCTACATTATCTGAAATCCATGATTCACGAATGTGCAAATGGAAACCAAAGGATGTGATGCAATAACTAGTTAAAGGAATCATAGGGCACATGAAGAATTGTTTTTCCCACTTTTCACTGTATTTGATTGAAGTTGGAATCTTGCCACCAAGGCAAGCAAAGACTATTAACCCTGCTATAGAGAAGGGCATGAAGTAGATAAATTTATACAGATCCTACCAATTTGTAGAGATATTTTGCATCACAAAGTCATTGCAATGACCCACTACTTCCTGTCCCATATGGCGTTCCATTAGGCAAGAGCATGCTCCATGTAATTGGAGGGTGAGATGCAAGAGAAAATATGAAATAGCAATTCAAGTTATATTATGTACAAAGAGAGGTCAATACCTTAACAGAGAAATATGCCCATATATTTGGCTTGCTTTTAAAGTTGAGTTCCTACAAATATTTCACAAATACAAGACAAATTTCAAGCACAAAATAACTATCCACAAAAGGTATCTATGTTTTAATTTATAAAAAAAAAAATTCCAATTTATTTCCACCCTAATATCTCTCTATAAGTGTCCCTAATAGCATTGTTTCAGAACTGCACTTTGCCACTGGTAGGCTTAAAACCATCATCAGGATCTTCACTTGTCACACGGACTTCTACATAGTGTCCTTTTGGTCTGACATATTCTGCCAAGTCAAAATCAAATGGAGTAGCTGTCACCACTTTCTTCCGCCAACCATCATAGCCTATTCCTCCTTCCTTTCCATAAAATTGTCTTATTTCTAAGGCATACGAACACCAAGAACATCATCACATATTAGGTTTCCATCAGTGTCGTCATAAAATAATATCAACAAAGATAATTCAACCTGCAGCCTTACTAAGTGCATACCAGGAATCTGCCAAAGAGGAATGACCATGCCTATAACAACTTGGGTTGGAGGTAAGTTCATTTCAGCTATCCACTCTGTAATAGGATGCTCAACCTACAAAGGCATGCCAAATTAATAAAGCAACCATTCTATTCACCTCAAGAAAACTATAAATTCAAATCCAACATTATTAGTTCCATGCTCATAATCTAGGACTACCATCCTAAAAAACGACAACAATGTGCATACTGCGATCGTTGTTATAGCAGGGACCTTGCTTCTAGGAACATTTGAAGGGGACAACGTGGGGGAAACCAAGACTTTTAGTTTTGCAAAAGAACATTCTCAAAGTCCAATCCATTCTGCCATGCAATTAAGTGAAACTAAATAGGGCTCCATAACAAACAAACCAGTGCAAGGCCTCCATTGCTATTACTTGATGCAATTCACTTTTAACATTGAAGGCTACATTGTGTCACCACACACCCAATAGAATTTACCAAAATATAACTCAGGACAACTGATTGAACAATGCCAGCCTCTAAACCCACTAGTCTGAAGTACCTTTTTCTAACAAATAAATCAAAAGTATAACCAAGGAAATCCAGAGCTTCTACCATTCATGCATAGAAAAAATATAATACCAACATCCAGAAAAGCACATATCGTTCATGCACACAAAAAATATAATACCAACCACTAGAAAAGCATAGCTGATATCTCTAAGAGTCACAAGCTTTGAATCTTGTGACTCTTTACTTGGATCTTCAACTTTTCATTCACCAGAAGGAATTTTTCATCAGAGGATTTTAAACATAGTATAGCTTACCTCCAAGAATGCTATACAAGAATGCTATGCAGTGGCTCTCCAACGTGCCTCCTCCAACACTGCTATGTACCGGAGAAACCCACGACAAACCCACGACCAGAAAACGGTGAAAAAACGCCCTCATTATCCATAAAACATGATGGTGAAAACCCAAGGAACAACATTGCTACCCACAAGAAAAAATTCCCTTGTTTTCCAGAAAACATGATGCAGAAAACCCAAGGACCAACACTGCTATGATTTGAAAAAAATGCCATCGTTATCTAGCCAGAAAACACGATGGAGAAAATCCATAGAAAACCCAAGGACCAACACTGCTATGATTTGAAAAACACCCTTGTTATCTAGAGAACCCAGAAAAACGATGGAGAAAACCATAGGAAAACCCTATCCAACATACGTAGGGTGCACACATACCATAGGCAGAAATAGGGTGCATGCAGGCTTGGAAGGGCGCAGGCAGGATTGTGGAATAAAATATCCCCCAGCATATTGGATAGTTATATAGTTAAAATAAAACCTTTTTACCCCTAATATACCACCAGATATTGACTTTTAATTTTTTTAATTTTAACCACCCCAATATGAATGGATGTGATATCATATTGGTCCCTAGGTGACGCCCCGTGAATGTCACGAGCCTCTTGCTCATTCGATGGGTATATATGTGCTTGCCTAGGTCTTTGGGCTAGTTTCGCAAATTAATGAGACACATGCTTAGTTCCTCCTTTCTTGGGAACATGACCACAATTTCAATGAAGTTGCCTCATGCATCACCTAGAAAGTGAATGTTGTTGATTCCATTTGTCATTTTTTCCCCTCTGTATAGGACACAAGCACACATGTATCCTTCTCATTGGTTGCATATACCAAAAAATGTGGATCACGAATTTTTTATATTATACATCTATTTTATAATATATATATATATATATATATATTAATAAAAATAAAGATAATCACTAGTAGTTTGTCACAGTTTTTTAAAATTATCTTGCCTATTTATATTATTAATGGGATCTATTTAAAGGGGTAATCAAAATTTTCTTTAGGGTATAATATTTTAGTTTCTCCATGAAAAATTGAAATTAGAGCATATGTCATCTTGATTGCAAGGCTTCGCCCTTATTTTTGTCCCATTGTTTAAATAATAACAACTATATTTAACAAGTTTTTTTTTAATACCATATCCATTTCACAACTATGGGTATGAATTTGAACCTGCTACTGGACTCGTCATATCCATTGTCCTCAGCTCACCTGTTATTTGAATCCTTTCACTAACGCATTCATCCATGGTAGCGACAACAATGGATACCAGGAGTCACATTTCAGCTTACTCCAGTTGTCAAGTTTAATGACAGCAAAGTAAAGAACAATTTATGTTAACAAATGTATGCAAATTTAGGGGATCAAGGTCTCATTCACAAATTTAGGGGCTCAAGGTCTCATTCCTCCTTGACGCTCGACCTGCTTATCAAGCTTAGTTAAATATTTATTTTCAGCATATTCAACAAAAATAGGGTAAATCAAAGCTAAACCAAGAAAATCATCACAAATTTGTTATGTTTCCTCTTCCTTACAATAATTTAAATATATTTATAGTTCTTTAATTATCACGAGTTTTAATATACTATTATTTTCTTTGAACAATAGTATCCTTCACAATTCTCAAATTGTCTACTATGCTGCGAACAAATAGTATCCTTCACAATTCACAAGTCCTCCAAATTACAACCAATTTTACTCTCTATGTTGCGTACAAATATCTTCCTCTCTATCTTACAACCAATTTTACTCTCTATCCTCTATTCATACATTTTCTACCATATCCATACCAGGGGTAGGATTCTTCATACCAATACCCATAGCCATACCTACATACCGGAAACGTACCCCTCAACACCTTCACTTACTCTACCATACCCTCGACATGATTCAGAGACATACCCTTACATCAACACTCCTTTTAGCGTGAAAATTCCTTTAGTCATTAAAAATCCCCAATAAGGTTGCGTTTAGGGTGGGCCCAGTAGCAAACCCTATAACCATCAAGCACTGACCCCTTAAACCCTTGTTTCATGCTCACTTTTGCATTTCCAGTTTGGTTATGTGAGCTCGGAAGAGACCAACTGAGAAGAAGAGAGGAAGTAGGGCATTATTCACTATTTTAATTATAGGAATTAGTGTCCAGGACAACAGTTCATCATGAAGCATTCTTCTCTCCCCGAGTCCCCATATTTCAGGTTCATCAAGTTTCAAGTTCCAGATTCTTCTGCTTGTCATTTCCACACCCTATCTGGAAAGGGAAGGAATGTCAATGTTCAATGTTCAACTATGAATGTCAATTGATCAATGATGGACATTGGATTCATTTGAATTGAAAAATGAATTTGAATAATTGTTGATTTACATAAATTTCAGTACTCATTTTTTCCATGTATTATTGCAAAAATTAAATTTGATATATGTACCCTTGACATACCCCTGTCTCCTGTTTGAAAGTGTCATACCCAAACCTGCACCCATTCCTCAGTATCCATGCCTTGGTAACTTAGCATGGAAGCTTATCTGAAGTGGAGATAGACATCAAGAATGCCAACTGTGCTTGCATTTTAAATTTATAAGTGTGCATACATGATACAGGTCAGAAAAAATATGAATCTCTAAACCAAGCTCTGCCACATGATATTTCTTGAGGCATGGTTCTGTATGAAGACCAAGGAGCTTTAGATAGAAGGTGGACATATTCTTATGAATGGAAAACAATGGTAGGTGTTTATAAAAACCCTATTATGTTTCAAGGTGCAGTGTGCCCATGGTTGGAACTGATGTCTGTGTAAACTGATCTGAATCTTGATGGAGTAAGGACAATTAAAAATGATGTCATAGACTCTAAGTTGCTAACCATATGAGAAAACAGTGTACATTTCCCAAGTATCAGACAAACATTAGACATCGATAGTAACTCTACGAGATTTCAATATGTTTTAATTAGAGATTGACATGAAGCATGCCAACTAGGATTTCATTATAGATGTGTTTAGATCAGAACAATGATGAATCTCTAAACATGCTTTGCCACCTGATATTTCTTGTGGCATGTTTCTGTGTTGGAACTCAAGAGCTTTACATAGAAGGTGGACCCTATCTTGTGAATGGAAAACTGTGGTGGATGTTATGAAGCCATATTCCATCTCAAGGTACAGTGTACCCAGTGTTAAATCTGATGTCTATATGTAAACTGATTAGAATCAATGAAGTTTGAACAATAAAAAATTATGTGATGGACTAAGTTGCTGACCAAGTGAGAAAATAGTAAACATTGAAAAGTATCAGACAAACAATAGTAGTGTGTTTCTACCTCAGAAAAGCTCCTTTCCTATGCTTCTAAGTTGTGGATCCCTAGTTGTGGGTGGGATATAATAGATCTATGTCTCTTTCACCGATTGATGCCTTTACCATAGATAGGGTGTTAGAATTGAGAATGCGAGCTATGGAGCTAAGAAGTAGTAAGTATGGTTAAAGGAAGTTTGAATTAAGAAGATACAGCCGCCTTTCAATAATGGTGCAAAGCAGGTGCTGGTATGGGTACAAAGCCTGGTGCAAGGAGGGTTTTTCGCCTTTCCTTTTTTATTTCAATAGCAACAAGCTACCCTCCGATGGTTCCTTAGTCCGGGGTAGATGGGTAGGTTACCTTTGATACTAAGAGCCCTTTTACTCCACTAACTTCTTAGACCCTGCAGAACAACCTTCATTCTATATAATTTGGGATAGCTATGGTTAAGATGTGAGCCTATTCTTTCTTTGTCTCGGGTAGCCAGTAGCGGAAATCACTCTATATAAAGTTATCTTGCAAGAAGAAGGTACATATAAAGTATCATACATAAAGGGGATGTATGCTAGGCTATCTTATAGTATAATATTGCCATATGAAATACAGTTTAGATAAGAAAACAGTAAACGTTGAAAAGTATCAAACAAACAATAGATACTGGCAACATCTCTACAATTTTAATGTTTCAAAAGTTAGGGTTTTCCTGTCTATACAACTCTGGAAGAAATGAACATGGTGTATCCTAGCTCTTTTAGAAGAACACCATAACAAAAGATAACCAATCATTCTCTATACCTTTACTTTGAGAGATTGCTCCTTTGTTGCTCAAATCCAACAGAAGATGGCACACAACTCTCAAGGACTGAACATGATGACTCATCCCCTCCCAAAAGCATAGAAGGCCTCTCAGAAAAAGGCACTATGAGAAAAAGTAATCTAGGACTACCATCCTAAAAAATGACAACAATGTGCATACTGCGATCATTGTTATAACAGGGACCTTGCTTCTAGGAACATTTGAAGGGGACAACATGGGGGAAACCAAGACTTTTAGTTTTGTAAAAGAACATTCTCAAAGTCCAATCCATTCTGCCATGCAATTAAGTGAAACTAAACAGGGCTCCATAACAAACCAGTGCAAGGCCTCCATTGCTATTACTTGATGCAATTCACTTTTAACATTGAAGGCTACATTGTGTCATCGCACACCCAATAGAATTTACCAAAATATAACTCAGGACAACTGATTGAACAATGCCAGCCTCTAAACCCACTAGTCTGAAGTCACTTTTTCTAACAAATAAATCAAAAGTATAACCAAGGAAATCCAGAGCTTCTACCATTCACGCACAGAAAAAATATAATACCAACATCCAGAAAAGCACATACCGTTCATGCACACAAAAAATATAATACCAACCACTAGAAAAGCACAGCTGATATCTCTAAGAGTCACAAGCTTTGAATCTTGTGACTCTTTACTTGGATCTTCAACTTTTCATTCACTAGAAGGAATTTTTCATCAAAGGATTTTAAACACAATATAGCTTAGCTCCAAGAATGCTATACAAGAATGCTATGCAGTGGCTCTCCAACGTGCCTCCTCCAACACTACTATGCACCAGAGACACCCACCACAAACCCACGACCAGAAAATGGTGAAAAAACGCCCTCATTATCCATAAAACATGATGGTGAAAACCCAAGGAACAACACTGCTACGCACAAGAAAAAATTCCCTTGTTTTCCAGAAAACATGATGCAGAAAACCCAAGGACCAACACTGCTACAATTTGAAAAAATGCCCTCGTTATCCAGCTAGAAAACACGATGGAGAAAATCCACAGAAAACCCAAGGACCAACACTGCTATGATTTGAAAAAACACCCTTGTTATCTAGAGAACCTAGAAAAACGATGGAGAAAACCATAGGAAAACCCTGTCCAGCATATGCAAGGTGCACGCAGACCACAGGCAGAAATATGGTGCATGCAGGCTTGGAAGGGCGCGGGCAGGATTGTGGAATAAAATATCCCCCAGCTTATTGGATAGTTATATAGTTAAAATAAAACATTTTTACCCCTAATATACCACCAATATATTGACTTTTAATTTTTTTAATTTTAACCCCCCCAATATGAATGGATGTGATATCATATTGGTCCCTAGGTGACGCCCGGTGAATGTCACGAGCCTCTTGCTCATTCGATGGGTATATATGTGCTTGCCTAGGTCTTTGGGCTAGTTTCGCAATTTAATGAGACACATGCTTAGTTCCTCCTTTCTTGGGAACATGACCACAATTTCAAGGAAGTTGCCTCATGCATCACCTAGAAAGTGAATGTTGTTGATGCCATTTGTCATTTTTTCCCCTCTGTATAGGACACAAGCACACATGTATCCTTCTCATTGGTTGTATATACCAAAAAATGTGGATCACGAATTTTTTATATTATACATCTATTTTATAATATATATATATATATATATATATTAATAAAAATAAAGATAATCACTAGTAGTTTGTCACAGTTTTTTAAAATTATCTTGCCTATTTATATTATTAATGGGATCTATTTAAAGGGGTAATCAAAATTTTCTTTAGGGTATAAGATTTTAGTTTCTCCATGAAAAATTGAAAAATTACCAGTCCCTACACATCGACATGCTGCAGGCTTTCTGTACACTTGTCCTTCAGACTCACGTGCATCTCGATGTTGTCAGGGTTGTCGATCATGATGGCGAGGCTACCACTGTAAGCGCGCATAAAATGGGGGTCCTTGATGGCCAACTTGGCTCCCATGGGGTAAACACTGTTCATATTCGTCCAATCAGCCTCGGCCACATTGTAGATTGCCAACCTTACGGCATGACCATTATCGTCCTCAAGAACTGTCATGATACTGCTCGTGCCGAAGGCCTCGGCGCAGAGAGTACCGTAGAGCACCGAGCCGCAGTGGACTTGCCCATCCTCCAACTGGGTTAAGGAAATGGGGTTCAGTCTTTCCAGAGGAACCGAAGAAGAAATGCTGGCTGTGGGGATTATGTCCGTCGAGAAGATTGCTTCCAAAATGTCGGCTGGTAAGGTCTCCAATCTATGACGGAGTAAGTCGTGGACATTGAGAAGGGCTTGCTTGTCGAAACTCTCAGACGCGTCTACCGTATATGTTGGTGGAATCGAGGCCATTGAGCGATGGAGATGCAGATGCAGATGCAGGTTCTTTATTCTATAAAACCCCAACTGGGTTAAGGAAATGGGGTTCAGTCTTTCCAGATTGCTTGCAAAATGTCGGCTGGTAAGGTCTCCAATCTATGACGGAGTAAGTAATGGAGCAAATAATAGTCATAAGGTTAGGTTTTATAGTCATATGACGGAGTAAGTCGTGGAGCAAATAATAGTCATAAGGTTTTATACAAACTGCATATTAACTCAACTCTTACACTTGTTTTATAATAAATAATAGTTATAATTGTATATTAACTCAATTCTTACTTTTTAATATACAGTAATATACAAAGAGAGAGAGGAGATTTTTTAGGAACTGAACTGAGACAAGTTTATCAAGAGTTTGATTGTTATAAGAACTGTACATTAACTTCAGATGTTTCTATAAAATGGAATTTTACTAAATCTTGAGCAGATTAATTAGACTTCTAATTGTTAGATGGAGTTTTACTGCATATTACCATGCCACTAAGTGCACTTATCACATGAGTTCATTTATTAGTTAGGAATTCAGAGGAGTTTATGTACTGTACACTAGCTCCACCCTAACTGCTAGATGGAGTTCCAATAATTAAAGATTAGCATTCCATTAAGTACACTTACCATAAGAACTTTTGTTTTTCAACTACCGCAAAGTGCAGTTACCACATGAGTTATATTTTATTTTTTAATAATTATTTATTGAAATTTAAAATGACAACCATAAAATCAGTACACAAACGGTGTTGTTTATTGACAGTTATCCCATTCTACTTCAATTAAATAAAAAGCATAGATAATATTTGACTCCAAAATTCCAAAATATAAACCCCTATAATACTTTTCTAAATTACTGATTTTCTTAGTCCACCAAAATCATATTTAAAAATAATAAAAAGCCTAACCAAACCAGAGTTAATCACTATTGCTACCCTACCCTTGACACAAGTAAAAGTCATAAATACACATGCTGTGACTATTGGGACCGCCGTTAGTTGCACCACGCGTATAATACATGTATAATACATTTATCAGTTTCAATATTTAGTGCTGTTTTTTTTCTTATTTCCATGAGCTTTGTTTAATTCTTTCAATGATGGGTGTTTTTAAATTCATTAGTGATTTATTAGAAAATGTAATATTGTGAAGAGTAATATAATATATATAAATTATTTTTATTAAAAGTTTTTTTCAAATTAAAATAATAATTATTTTATTAATTTAATTGTATTTACATAGATTTCTAAATTTAAGAGGGATTCAATTTAATGGTGTATAATTTATTGGGATATATATTTTTATTCATCAAAATATATATCTCAATAAATTTGATCAATATCTTTAATTGATAATGAGAGGCTCAAGGCTCAAGACTCATGAAATTTCAAATTACTTACACCAATGTATTGGTACATAGAAAATGAAAAAAAAGATTAAAATAGTTAATATCAGACGATTAAATTTAATGAAGAGATAGTGCAATATAGTGCTACCCAATTAGTTGATATTTGTAACAACCCTAGTTTGAGCCCCAAGTTTTATTGTCTAGGACAAGTTATGATAAGGCCAAGGAACAAAACCATTGCAATATGTAAATGAACACTATTAATAATATATAAATTCAACTCATTGTGGTCGGGGCGAACACTAAAAGAGAATTGGCCAGTATGAATCCATAAGAGAGAAATATATGGAATGAAAAAGAAACATGGATGTAGAAAATAGAGAAACCAAGGAGGAAACGAGCAGAGCACAAAGACTCTCTCACACACACAGGAGGAGAAACACTCAACTCAATTGTATTCAGAAATAAAGGTTACATATATAGAAAACTGATAAGCTAAACTAGATCCAATAATTGTGGATCAGATCCACCAACTTAAGAGCTGTTTGAACAAGAACCCTAGATATAGAAAACATACGAATATTTCTGCATTATATCTAACAGCTTCGCTTAGTGCAGAAATGGATTATTGACAACACATAGTTTCTTCCTAAGATCCTCAAAATGGATCCTTCCAATAGGTTTAGTAAAAACATCAGCAACAGTTTCACTTGTGTTACAAAAGATGAGTTCCATTTCTTGAGACTCAATATTTTCTCGGACAAAATGATGCTGTAGCTCAATATGTTTAGATATGGCATGATAGACTAGATTGTGTGCCAGGTTAATTGAGATTTGATTGTCACACTGGATTCTGATAGCTTGTATTTGTTGTGTTCCAACATCTTCAAGAATGCGCCTCAACCAAATGGATTCATAAGTAGCACTGGTTAACGCTTTGTATTCAGCTTCTATGGATTAAAAAGAAACAATTGGTTGTTTCTTACTACTCCATGATATGACTCCCGAACCAATGTTAAAAACATATCCATGAGTGGATTTTTTGTCATCAGGATTTCCAGCCGAGTGAGAGTCAGAGTAACCTGCCAACTGAACATTAGATACATCAGTATATAAAAGACCATAATAAAAGTTCCTTTTAAATATCTTAGGACCTACTTTGCAGCTTTCCAATTTGTTTCGCATGGCTTAGCCAAGGACTAACTAAGGATGCTAACAGAATATGATAGGTCTGGCCTTGTAGTAGTGAGGTAGTTCAGACTATCCACTAGTTGACGATACAAAGTACCATTAGATTCTTTAGATCCATCACTGTTGTATAATTTGACATTTTGATCGAAAGGAGTGGATACAGATTTGCATTCACTCATTTGAAACCTGTCAAGTATTTCCCTTGCATATTTGCTTTGAGTGATGAATGTTTTACCATATTCTCTCCAAAAAGAAATGGCTAAACAATAGTGTAAGTCACCAAGATCTTTCATTTCAAATTCCTGTGACCAATTACATTTCCTTGTTTATCTAATTTAATATATAAGCTTGAATCTTTTTTACTTTTGAGAATTCCTTGATGTTTGAAGAAGGTGTCAATATTGATGCACCATGATATAGGAGCTTGTTTCAGTCCATAGATAGCTTTCTTTAACATGCACACAAGTTGCTCCTGTCCTTTCTGCACAAAACCTTCAGGCTGCACTAATTATACTTCCTCTTTTAAATCACCATTTAGAAAAGGAGATTTGACATCTAACTGTTGTATTCTCCTATTATGTTCAGTTGCTAATGTGACGAACAATATGATAGTATTTAACTTAGCTACTGGTGCATATGTCACTTCAAAGTCAATCTCCTCTTGTTGAGAATAACCCTTTGCAATTAATCTTGCATTGAATTTGTCAATACACTAGTGGAAAATGAGAGATTAGTGACAAAAAAAAAATACCAAAATCCGCATATCAATGACCACTTTTGGTTTGGCGATCGCTGGTGGCTAATTTACGGTCTTTTATTACGCGACCAAAATTGGTCATTTTTATTTTGGTCATTTATAGCTCGCCGGTTGGTCATTAATTTGGTCATATATTTGGTCATTGATTTGGTCATGTATTTGAATCAATGACCAATTATATGATTAAATTAATGACCACATGACAAGCTAGAATATGACCAAATTTGGTCACGTAATAAAAGACCGTAAATTAGCCAC
Source organism: Pseudotsuga menziesii (assembly GCA_001517045.1). Taxonomy (NCBI): domain Eukaryota; kingdom Viridiplantae; phylum Streptophyta; class Pinopsida; order Pinales; family Pinaceae; genus Pseudotsuga; species Pseudotsuga menziesii. The sequence goes on from LPNX010518962.1 coordinate 163,735, forward strand.
CAAAACTATTTTTTGGTCACTGATATGCGAATTTTGGTCATTTTTTTGTCATTTATATCTCATTGTTTGGTCACATATTTCCCGATTATTGGTCACTAATTTAGTCATTTTTAGTCGCTTTATATGTGGTCATTATATTTTAGCAGTTTGAATGGTGTCCATTATTAATCAATATAAATTTTTAATATGATATTATATTTAATTAAAAAAAGAATCATACATTTATTCTCATCTAATACACTTGTGAATTATGCAATGTCACATTATAATTAATTATAACACTTGTAAATAATATCTATTACACATATAAATCATACAATGTCACATTAATTAGTTAATAATTACAACATTGGTACATAACACAAAGTACAACCATATATATAAGTTTTAAACCACAAATTATATTATATGAGATGTCAAAAGTATTACAATAAATATGAGTTTTCTCAAATACTCATATTAATTTCCATATAACTTTACAGGAAAACCATCACTTTTCAAAATATTGCAATGGCTAAACCATCATACTTGCACTTGGCTGCAAAACCATACTTAAATCCCACGTCAACAGCTTCAAGACCATACTCAACACTAAACCATACTTAGATCCACGTCAGCAGCTTCAAAACCACACTTAGCAGCTTGAAAGCCTTAACATCGGGTTCTTCATACTGAATGGCAAATCTTCAATAATAGGCTCTTCATACTCAATGGCCCACTTATAAGTTAAGCTCACTCCTGCAAAATCCAATAAAAAAATATCACTTGTAAAGTAGAAAAACAATGAAGCAAAATATTTATCTTGTTCAACAGCTAACAACAATAACCAAGATCATGTGCAAAATAATAAAATCTAATCTAACAAATTCAATTGAAGAATTGGTTGAAATTAAACTTGAATGGATAAATCTACAACTATTTAGTACCTAAGAAAACTAAAACTCAGCTCTAAACCAGGAAATGGATTTCAACAGGAGAGATAATCAATGAATCCACAAAACAATTATGCTCGACTGCACAGATAGAAACCTGCATACATAGTGCAATCTGTGAAGGAGTTCACCCCTATATGTCATGTGGTTAGTGAATGACATGACAACTATGGAAACTAATGAATGATTCAGAACCCCATCAAACTATTGTGATGTTATACTCAACCACCAGTATAATCAAAACCCATCAAATAGCATCAACATTCCCAATTTCCTACATGCCTACCTTGTCCTTGTTTCAAACATATATTTGTATATAAACAAACGAAAATTATAAAAAGTTCTTTTTAACTTGTCAGCCTCAAAGTGTTCATGACATAGTTTAGGAATCAAGCCAACAACCATCATATTTTACCCTCTATATCTATATATAATAAAAAAAATTCATGAGTTTTTCTTTCTTGGACTCTGGACTCTGGAAAATTCACTTGGACGGGCCTGGCAGATAATTTCATGAGCTACAGTGAAAGTAAGAGAAAAGAAGAAATGGATTAGATATTTCAGCTGGGTGAAGTTTCACCCTCCTTTCAACTGGGCCTAGCTTGGTTGGTTGACAGGAACAATAGTTATCCTCCCACATGGGTTCAAATCCCACTTGTGACATGCTTAACTCTTCATAAGCCCATCATTGTTTGAGGCTCTTCTTAATCCAAAAGGAATATCTCACCCTTCCTTACAGGCCAGAGGGTGGGTTGCTTGGTTACACCAATTTTTTGGTCATTTGGGTCGACCTTGGATGGTTACAAGGAGAAGTTATTATCCTCTCCACCCAAGTTTAAATCCTGCTTGTGACATATCTGCCCCTTCTAGGCCAACTAGGGCTGGAAAAGTACCAGGGATCTGATTCTCTCTTAAGTGCTTGAGGGAGGGTGGGACAAGATGTTTCATCCTCCCCAGTTGGGGTCAAATCCCACTTGTGACATGTTCTGCTCTTCATGAGCCAATAGTTTGATTGAGGCTCTTCATGGACCAAGAATAACAACTCACCCTTGCTTATGGGTTGGAGGATGGGGTGCTTGCTTATACCATTCTTTTGTCAATTGGGTGTAGCTCGGATGCTTGGGAGGAGAAGATGTTACCCTCCCCATCCAAGCTCAAATCCCACTTGTGACATATTTTCTCTTCATGAGCCAATTGTTCACCAGGGCTCTTCATGGGCCAATTGTCCACTGGGGTTGACAAAGTACCAGCAATCTCATTCTTGCCGGAATAAGCTAGCTATGGAGCAAACCTCCCTCCATCGGATGGAGGAGGAGCAAAGTCAACATTGACTTTGCTCCTCCTCCGTCCGATGGAGGGAGGTTTGCTCCATAGCTAGCCCACGCCCATTCTTTCCTACAGTCTAGAGGGTAGGACCAGTAGTTACATGTAAAAAAAACTACACCCTCCCAACACCACAAGGATTTGGTTCTCTTTCTTTCAATTTGTCATCTTTAACGAGAACCTATGTCCTGTATCCAATGTCTGCCACAAGCTTTCTACTATGAACCTTTTTTGTGTCCCAAACATAATATGATTCTCATTAGTATCAGGATAAATTCTAGAAATTATAATTTACAAAAGGAATTGAACACCTAAAAATGTAAGAAATTGTTGGTACATCCCAAGCTTGTATTCATTCCCACTAAGCAGAGTGCACTTTCCCTACACCAAGAATGCATCCTCTGCTAAACACCCAAAATACAGTAACTAGAAAGGTGATACATATGGATCCTCCTGATGAATATTACAGGAAAAAATGGATACTTTTCATTCTTGACAATATATCTTGCCACTAAGAAAGCCCAGTGGATTAGCTCGAGTGGTTGAAAGCTGTGAATTGTCAGCAGGAATTCACAGGGTCAAGTCCTCGGTGTGGCTACCTCTGTGAATATTGTGGGTCTTACTTGATGTCCCCACTGGGTTAGGTTGACAAAAACTGCAACCAAACAAATTACCCTAAGAGCCCAGAGGGTTTCCATGATATGTATTTCGTCGAAAAAAACATGTATTGCTACAAAGTGCTATAAGGCTTTTGTGTTTTTTCTTATCATTGCAATTTGCCACTAAAAAATTTAACAGCTATGGTTTTTGCACAATGAAATAAAAGTACCAAAAATGAAATGGAGAACTTTACCTGAGGAGTTGCATAAGGAGCATTAGAACCCAGGATAGACCTAACTTCATCACAATCAAGGAATAGGTCAGATGGTTTATAAAGCTTCCCATCAAGACTTGATTTTACCCAGCAATATTCACAAATCTTTAAAACACATGAAGACTTTGTATACTTTCCTTCCTTCACACCAGGACTGCCACAGCAGTAAGTAGCTTTTTTGGCACCATATAGGTCGTCCCACACACTATCAAGAACTTGAAGGAAATGTGAGCATTGATCTACATATGTGCTTGAAATTGACAAGGCTGTCAGTATATCCACCAACTCAGGAGATTCCCAATCCTTTACAGTCCAGCCTACTGAATTCACATTCTCTTCCCATGCTAGGTCTTTCCATATACTACAAGACTGGTCTTCCAGTTTCTTCTCAATATTAACTACCTGCATAAGATCAGTGACACCAAGCTCTGTGAAACATTTACGCCACTGTAGCATGTTCAATGATTTCACTTCATTCGAAGAAAATTGTAGATACACACTATCAATTTCGTTCCAGATAACACTTGTGCCAGCAAGAACTTTTCTCATGTCTGCTGGATTACCAAATTCTCTGCTAAAGTGAAGTGGTTCTGAACCAGCACGTCTATATCCATTATTTGTTATGATTACAACTTTTTCTTGCAGCTCTCATATTATTTTTGGCCTTTCCAAGTGGCATAGTGAACAATTTGACTGCAAATGTATCATGATAAAGGCCAGGTATTCAGCCAAAATTAACTTATCTTTTGTCATGCATTCAACACTTGCCATAGCTTGTAAAATATGTTTCATCACAACTTCATGTGCTGACAACTGACCAATTCCAACACGCCGTAGCATGCATACAATCATATCTGAATCGTCACTGACCACAACATCACCACCTACTGCTGGAGAGAAAAAGAGAGAACGGTGTACAGTTCTTAACTCACAATATAACTTTGGGAAGTTTTTTAAAATATGCATACCATCAAGCCCAGATCTATTGGCCTCACATGGTAACCAAATAGAATCTTCTCTAATTGAAGTATATGATCCATCGGAAAGTGGAATAAATGGAATTTGAGCAAGATCATTAAGGCAGTCAGATTCTAAGGGCTCAGGCCATTCTAAACCATAAACACTCCTTATTGTTGCCTCTTTGTCCTTCTTTCCACCCTTACGATAGGCCTGATATACATATACATGGGCACAGTTGTTAATAAATTACAGACAAAATTATGAATGAAAGTTGCATTCATTCTTTTACCCAAGGGCCAAACTATATCAGGTCAGAAATAAGCTTACATCTTTCGAGTGATAGGGCAGCCGAAGTATGAAATGTTCAATAGTCAATGCATTCAGTGAGTGCCCACCTACGTTAATTACGTCCTGCATCATTCATCCCCATACAGGGCACATACAAGAATCAAATGGCTGCATATGAAGAGCATAAAAAAAAATGCCACAGGTTCAGTTGCATTCCTTGTCATCCAATCCTCGTTCAATTTAAATTTTTTCAAAGTAGAGTAAACAGGTGAACCATGATATTGGTAATGCTTGAGTTTTGCATCCATAAAACATTTACAATATTTAAGGCATGACATACCTTGCGCATAAAAGTCACGACCATCTGAGGAGTTGCCGGTAATCCATGCTCAAGGAATGCCTGTAGTTGAAGGAAAGGTAAATCGTTTATTTTCTACACATGGATATATAACTTTAATGACTGCCTTTATTTTTAAAATGAAAGGTCAGAAACGAGGGGAATATGAGGGGAAATGCTTTACTATACATACGTTCATCATGTAGACATTGTAAATATTGATCCAAAATGCCAACTTCTGCTGATGTGACATGCTTTTCAAATCCAGAGAACTTAGTTTGTTAGCAAGAACTCTACAGAAATTCCAAATTACAAATCAACCAAATTTCAATACCATATCATGCCATTAGATAAAGTGCTAAATGTGAAAGAAATTTACAATGAGAGAAACTTACTTTAATCTCCTTAGAAAAGGAATGGCAATTGGTATCTGACTTAAGTCAATGGAGGTGGTTATGATGTCAAGAAGGTGTTTGTACGGACCAACATCTCTTACTTCTGAATCTGCACAAACCCCATATGGATCTTGGAAATCTATTTCTTCAGAACTCTGCATGGGATTCTTACAGCTCACAGTGCTTCTGGAACAATAACTTCTTAAGCTTATACTTGATGATGTTGATCGTGACACTACTGATGATATATCCTGTTCTGATCCTATGGACTGCTTTGTTAGCTTCAAAAATATA
>LPNX010518966.1:0-52517 GCA_001517045.1 Pseudotsuga menziesii
TATGCGTTTTGAGGGCTTCTATCTAGCACATGAGTAAAAAATCAGGTTTTCATCGCCAAATTTGGCCAAAAAGTGTTACCCATCTTCATGGAATCACTCGGTTATGTTTTCAGTCTGGGATATGGACCTGTCACTTGGGCTTCTAAGAAACAAAAAGCTCTTGCTCTTTCTTCAGTAGAAGCAGAATATCGAGCTGCAGTTAATGCTAGTCAGGAAGCTTTATGGCTTCGACAGATCCTTTCAGAGTTTGGATTCGAGCAGCAGTAGCCTACTCCACTTTGGTGCGACAATCAAAGTGCCATCAAGCTTGCCAAAGATCCAGTTCTAAATCAACACAACAAACACATTGAGCTACACATGCACTTCATCAGAAATCTTGTTCATGATGATCGTGTTCTTGAAATTCTCTATTGCCCTACAGATGATCAAGTTGCAGACATCTTCACCAAGTCTCTTACAGAAGTGAAGTTTTCTAAAATTCGATCTATGTTAGGAGTCTAGGAATGTGTCCTCAAGGGGGGATAGGCTCTAATGCCTCCTTCCTTCTCCTAATAGTGTCACTTTTGTAAATCCTTCAATCCTATCCCAAGTTGTTCTTAAGGGGGGATGATAGGATATTTAGACACTTAGGAGTTAGTTAAGATCAACTTATGTAATATATCCGTTAGGTAAAGTGTGTTTCTTTAGTATGCATTTGTAAATATTCTAATCTGACGGTAACGATATGTTCTAAACATAAAGTGATCTAACGGTTCAACTTCTCTTAGATCATACCTACCATTGATCCGTGGCTTAACACCCGATTGGTCCATGATCTCTATTTAAAGAGCATGGAGGGTCCTTAGCTAGTTGATCGATTATGAGAAGCTCATTTGTAACTTTCTTTCTTTTGCATAATAAATTGCTCCAAGTAGCTATTTGGTTGGGGCCGTGGACTGTTTCCCTCTCGAGGGTTTTAACCACGTGACAAACATCGGTGTATTGATCTGTGATTTGTTTTTGTGAAGTGGTTGCTCTAGATGTTCGGTCTTTTGGGAGTACCCTGTGTACCCGAACATTGGTGACTCCATAGAGTATTATCTTTCATTTACTATCTTTCAGGGAGATTTTGTGGAGATAGTCTTGCTTTCTTGACCTTATTTTGTAGGGCTATTTCTAACCATATTTTGGGGAGCCTCCCATGGCCTATAAAAATAGGGTCTAAAAAGGAAGGGGGATGCATTGAGGTGACATTAGGTGCACATCCTTTAATTGTTCTGATCATTACCACCAAGTCCACTCATTTCAATTGGGTTCACTTACGACATTTGAGTCCATATAAGTAACATGGGTACACATAACTTGCGACAATGGACGAGTGCCAGTTTATAATGTTATAGATCATGACCTAGTTATATTAAATTGTGATTTTGGTTAATTTAAGAAACAAGTGATCGCCATTAATATTGGAGCAATCAAATAAGAAGAAAATGTGTATAAGTAAACCATCCTTTGTGCAATTTATATTAATGCACTTTAGTTACATGTATAACAAGAAAGAAAACCGCTAATTTCAATTCCCCAATGATTAAGTGAAAGTGTAAGTTTGATATAAATCCAACACCTTATGCGGAGTTTTAGAAAAAATTAACAAAAAAAAGAAGGGGTTCAATGTCATGCTTTGTAAAGAAAAAGGAATTGTAACCCATAGATGGTTTTTCCTTTATGATCTCAAAAAATCAAGGTGGCATGAAGAAGAAAATAAACTTGCATGATAACGATGGAATGGAAACTCGAAGCAAAGAGGTGGAAAACACAATACAATGTCACACGTATACTTAATGATTCTATATGGATAAAATTAATTCAAGGTATGCAATGAAAATTTTATCCTCTAGTCTTTTGCCTTTATAATTTTAAGTATTCCAAGTGGCAATGGTACAAACAAATAGGGTAAGAAGTCGTTCAAAGCTATAATTTAAAACATAGCCAAGATATTGGAGTTAAAAGAACGGTGGTTTAAGACATCAAGCTAGGTTGGAAATTAGGAAGCCATGTGTCAAAAGGAAATAAAAACCTAAGACATAAAATTCTAAAACATGAAATTCGAAATATGATAATGGACATTAAACATAGGTTAACTAATTTTGTTGTATAAAGTAGAGGCAAAAAAATATTTATAAGGACATGGAGACTATTTACCTTTCAAATTGGAATATTAAAATATAAAGGTAAAAAGAAAAAGTATACTAAACATTTGTCTTCACTTTCCAATCTATATTTGCGACCTCACCTTTTTCTTGTTGCAAAACTCCAACTTACGCAAATTTACATTATGGGTTCCTTCCCATGAGTATGGTTAAGAATTTATTAAATGAGTTTAGTTGTGCTTATATTGTGAAGGAGCATATCTCTTCAATAGTTTGCCTTATAATATGTATTACAATAAAATTTCAATTAATGTTTGTTTCTCTCTTCCATTCCATTGCATTTATAATTTGTTAAATTATAATAAATATTTGTTGTATCTGACTTGGATTTTTAAGCTAGAAAAATAAAGCATGATTAACAAAATTATTAAAATAAATTAAATATTTAAGAATTTCAATATGCCAAATGGCCATGTTCTTGTAATTTTATTTTCTTTTTGAGAACTTGCAATATTATCCAATGTAAAAGCACAAAAAAAACCAAGATCTATTAGTGTGAATAGTGTGAGCTAATAAAATTTGTAATTGTATGTACATCATTAAGCTACAACAATGAAACAAATATTTTATAACATAATTTGTATATAAGACATTGTTGTCAACAAGGTGAAAAAGAAAAATATTAATTGTACTTGAACTTCACAAACTCAAGATATCACAACTATTTGACAAATCTTGGGGAATCCTTGCACCAACAATTCCCATAAATCTTACATACTCTCTTAGGTAACTTAGTTTCTTACCATAAATTCATTTAATATTTCTTTTTAAAATGAGCATGCAACATTAGTGAAGTTCATGGCCTTCACATGTATGCTACCAAATCAAGCCTTTAAGGGAAAAGATATTCATTCATTTCTATATTGTATTTTGATGTTGTTCTAATGTCTTGAAATTATCATTTCTATCCACAATTATTTCTTATTTTGTAATGATAGAAATATCTTTGTGAAATACTTACATTCAAGTTAAGATTTTAGAGGATTTCATATTATAATATTACAATCAAAATTCAATTAATCAAGTCCATAGTCCATAAATACATTAGTTTAACTTATGCATGTGAAATCATTAGGATGCTCCTATGTAGGAAAATTCATAGGGGCTTGCAAAGAAATAATATCGAAATGGAAATTTTTAAATGATTCATTTATAAATGTCTCATGTCTCAAGGTTAAAAGCTAGTAATTTGGGAATGCTTTAAGGGGTGAACTTACTAGAGTAGGTTATTTGATAATACAAGAATACAATAAGAGTGGGTATTTATTTTAGTTTAGTGTGAAGATTCTAGAATATAAATATGTTCATAAATCGAAAGGCAATCTCCTCATGGTCTATTCACCACTAATAAGTGTTTCTATGAATTTGATGTCTGTTATAATGAAACACTTGGATATTATATTGATGAGACATACATAGATAGTTGATCAAATTTGAAAATATTTTGTGTCCTCTCCATGATCGATTAACTTCATCTCACCTCATAATAGTTTCCATTATCAAATTGATAAGGTTGGGCATTGCACTCACCTTGTTGTTTCTTTTCCTATTTCCATAATACTAATGAAAAGTATGGTTTTACTTGTTTTGGCTTGTTTAGGATTGCAGCTCACAACCACTTGATATCTAAGGTGTCGGAGTTTGGAGCCCAAAAGATATACCATGTATTTCAAATCTTTGATACTAGTTCTAAAAATGATGTTGTATAATTAAATATGGAATTTTATCTTAGTCATTTTCCCTAATCATGAGAAGAATGTTCTAAGCTCTTATCCTGGATTTGTAAGTAACTCAAAGATTAAGGTAACCCTAGCATTAAGACTAGCAACTAGAGGTAACTAAAACTTAAGGGTCACAATCTCCTTGATTTGTTCATCTTGATGGAGGATTAGTTGATGCATAAGATTATGTTGCGGGTAAGGTGTGAGGTTGTTCATTCCTCATTTATTGTTGAGAAATTTCTCATTTATTGTTGAGAAATTTAAATAAAATAATGAAAAGGATAGGTAAGTCCTACCCCTTACCTTCCTTTACCAATACTTAGGTGTTTTATACTAAACAAAATAATAATTATATTGAGTGTTCATCTATGTCAAATTATGTCTCTTTGGATGAATGAATATTGTTGTAATGAATAAACTATTGAAAGAGTACATCCTTATAAGGATTTAATAATCATTACAATAATGCATAACATAAACCAATGGGACCAATACTTGGTTCCTACAACTATATACCAACCAATGGAATGATTTGTCTAACTATTTATGCCAAAGTTTGAATATTTGGAGAGATGGTGATTTTTGGAATTAAGAGACTTTTAGAATTTTGGAATTCAAAGATTACATGTATGTTAATGCTTAGTTGTTGATATTTAAAATGAATTCTTTATGCAACAACATCTTTTGACTTTTCTCATACCTCTAATCTCCTATGTTATTTCAAGTCCTCTAAAAATATTTTATCATTAGTTTGGTACTTAAAATAGGGTGTTAGAATCAAGAAACAATCTTGGGCTCTCAGTGAGGAAGGACCAACTGGGAAATGCATGAATATACACTTAAAGGGGAGGATCTAATAATATCAAACATGAATGTCTCTAACAAGGAACAAAAGCAAAAAAATAGTAAACATTATGACTAGGATCATCCAGGGATAGGGAAAAAATTTAGGGGCGAAATTTATCCCATGCTCTATTTTTTTTTCCAAAAAAATATTTTCCAATTTCCATTTTTTTCTAAAATGATTCTCCCAAATTCCATCAAATAAAAAAAATGTAATCTAAACATTGCCAACATTTCCCAAAAACTATATAAAATCCTTAGAAATTTGAATGTTTTCACAAAATTATCACCAAACATTTTATGGTTGGAAATCTAAAAATTAGTAAGATTCCCCAAGGTTTCTACACTTTAAGAAGATTATAGATCCTTAAAGTTTTCCTATATAGGACACATTTTCTATACAAAATTTTAACCAATTTTCTTGAAATAGCAAATAACTTATTGATTTAGGTAGCATGTTTGTCAAATCTTATGGTCTCTTGTTGTACCCTAATTCTTTTTTTTCCTTGCAACTCCGAGGTTCTATATGAAGAAACCCTATAATGTCTAGAATCACCTTTGTGCAAGTGGGATCATGTAGGTTGAGTGCAACTGTAGCATTGAAGGGAATATTTCTTTTGTGTTTTTTTGTTTTTTTGGTGGAAGTCTCATTTCATGCAAACATTGGTGTGGTGAATGACTTGTTTAATGAGTATGCTAAAAAATTGGTCGTGGGTCATTTATAAGGTGGCCATATTCCAAAAACCTATCATAGTAATTGGTAACACATCATTTGTAAGGTTCTACAACCTCATCAAGTGAGTTACTCAAGAAGAAACCCTTCTCCATTCTACTTGTACATTTAGGGATTGTTGTGGCACTCTCTAAGAGACCTTACACCTTGATTTTTTTTGAAGATTTTCATCCCAATCAATCATTAAGTCCATTGTTTTGGTTCAATTACTACAGTGAAATATATCCTCCAATTTATTGGTTGATGGGAGTGTTTCTTTGTGGGAACAGTTGTGTCATAGATATGTTTTTTGTTGGGTCTACTAGAAAACTAGTTGTGAGTAATTTGTGTGATGATCAACTTTCAATTTTCTACCGTGATATCACTTTATAACACATTAGTTGAAAGGTTGGACAAGATTTATGTAGGAGGAACTCGAAAACAAACCCTTCCACATTCTACTTGTGGGAAATTCAAGGACTGTTCTCACTCCCCGGGACAAATTGTCGCAAGATGTTTTTTCATATTTTCATCACCTATAATATTATATGGGTTGAGTGTTAGTGGTGAAATGGGTAGAGAGCTATATGGGTTAAGGGTGATAAATGTAAATATTATGGAGACTATTTTTTACAGGATAGGTAATCTGCAATGGATTATAGGGTTTATAAGTTACAAGGGACCAGACATTATAGTAGTTATGGGAAATAAGAGTTCAAATTATGGGAGTTACAAGTAAGGGTAAGGGTTTGAGGGATAAAGAGTGATGTATGCTATAAATTTGAAGGATTATAGGGTTTGTAATTCAAGGGAAGATATAAGTGGAAGCAATTAGCAAGGTTATAAGGGTTGGGTATTTTAAATATTAGCAGTTATAGGTTATGGATGCTAGGGATTCCAGGGTTAATTAGGTGTTTAAGTGTTATAATGGTTTTGGTTTATGCATTAAAGGGGTTCAAATTATATGGTTAATGGTGAAAAGTTGTAATGATTAGTATTATTTGTGTTAAGCCATTAATCAATATGGAATTTGATTATCATTGCCATAATAATAATTTTATCTCAAAGGAAAGTGATCCTAGGCATGTAACCATTGTGAGTTAATGCAAATTATTTCATTTATTATATACAATGAGATTCTATGCATGTTATGGAGACCCTATTAGAATTTCAAATTATGTATCCTAACCGTTAATGGCTTCAAACATGAAGAGATTGTGGTTATGAAGGTTGTAGGCTTAGAATTATATGGGATTAGGGTTATATGGGTTCTTTATTAAATGTTTTAATAGTTGATAGTTATCATGGTTAAAGGTTGGGACTAATAATTTTAACGGTTAGTATTTATTAGGGTTAATAGGGATGAAAGGTGGTAGAAGTCAAAGTTAGAGCGGAAGGAATATTAATTATATGGGTTATGAGTGCTAGGGGTTGTCATTCTAATGGGTTCGTATTTAATAGGATTTTAAGGATAGGGGTTAGGTGATAGTGGTGGGAATGAGGGTGTTAGTACAAGTATTTTTCAAGGCTCCCAAACCCTTGAAATTCTTGCTATATGAACTAGGAATCAGTTCAGAGTCACTAAACCACGAATATCATAGGTTAACAAGTCATATGATCCAGATTTATGCAGGAACGCAACAGAATACACAAATAACCATAGAAACAAATATGCCGTGGAAATAACACTTCATTTCATTAATCAATAACTGAAACTTGTTTACATATAGAATGGAAATAAACTAGCTAGAGTGCTGGTAGCTTATCTCTAAGAAGAGANTGGGGTCGTAACTTTAGCGTACTACCTTCGTTTGACATGCATGATACATCGTTAGAAAGATCTGTTTAAGGACTACATCCATAAACAAAAAATATCAAGTTCAAAACAGACTCACATTCTCCTAACCATTCGATGCCAAAAAAACATCGTTTAGGGCCTCAAAACGGCTCCGGAAGTTTAGGACCCAAAAATTGCCAAAAATAGTAAATTGTGCTACAATTAAGGAAACTGGAAAACTGAAACAAACAATGGTGGGGTCCAAGAGGAATAGGTGGGTGGCCACCAATATCCTCCTGGATCATCATACCAAGCAACTGAGCAACGAGATCAGGAATTAGCTGGGAAACTGTAGAGAGTTGTATATTTGCAAAGATATAATGGTCAAGATGAATAGTTCTTGGGAAATTTGCACGATAGATTCGGTCATAAGGAGAATGAGTGTATCTACGAGATGATAGATCAAATCAAGGGCCAATATTAAAAGCATAAGGTTTAAACGCCATCATATTAAGAGAAAAGAGGCAGTGAGTTGTTTCAGAAAATTCAGATATACTCTAACGATGTAAATCAATAGCACGTCTATAACTTACAGAGAAAAAATAATGGGCCCGAGCATGCATAAGGGAGAAAATTGCCCGATATAGGTGGATTATTTTCATTGGTTGCGCATCCTCAGGGACCCTTTTATAAACCTCCCAGCAACTGAGCATTTCCACCATGGGAAACTAGAGTGGTTTCCACTCAAGATAAAGTTGTGGTCCCGCAGTAAGTATGAGTCACCCCTGCCTAGTCACGTCAATCAATCAGGGACCTGTGTCAAAGGTCACTTCACACCATCCTCAATCATTAATACCTTGCCAAATGTCAAATTTGAATATACAAAGCCATTAAAAGGGAATTTTGTTCATTTGTTGAGGTCATTTTCATTCGAGCCATCTAGAGAACTAGTTGAACATACATCCTTTGCACAAGTACTCCCACTAGTTGGCCTAGTCAACAATCCAGAAAAACATTCATCCTCCACGTCAATTATCTGGGTATTTTATCTTTTTACCTAGTTTTATTTACCACTTCCCTCGCAGACTATTTTTACCCTAACTCGTAAATTGAACCAATTCAACCCTGAACCAGTAACTTCATCCATTAAAATGTCTCAATCAACCTCTAAAAATTCTCCAAATATTATTTCATCCAAGAATGCGGTCATATTTTACCATTAGAATGAAATCAAAGACCATGAAATAACTCATTCTGATATGATTCAAATCTTAAATGAAGCTTGATTAAGGGATTTTTCTTATCAAGATACCTACAAGGTGTGGGATTCAAGCCTGGTATGTTCAATCTTCCTCCCATTCATCCATTTCCTTGATTTCACTGCTTGGTGTTCGGCTTGTTACTCCCCAAGTCAAAAAATAATCATGTCCTCAGATAGAACTAGGATTATTTTCCAAATTGATGTTGAGAATCATTAGGAAGATGTTTGTCATCACTGAAGAAGAAGGCCTCATTCTTGTAGGGGAAAGAGAAATGGCCCTAAAACACCAAACCTTGATCCATAATGATAATGCCTCTATCCTAACCCATCATATGGAACCTGATATGATTACAGATAGCTCAAAACCCCAATATAAATTTGTATTCTTCAAATCTGAATCCAAGAAAATCACTTCCCTCTTGTGCACCATCCTATATTACAAAAATGATGAAGAAGTTAATGAAACTATATCAGGTTTCCTAGCACACTTGCACCTTGCTACCAAAGAAAGTCCCAAATGGAATATGTTTGATTTCCTAGCCTAAGCTCTAAACCAACAATTGACTGAATACCCTTCATTAGAGATCTTCAAATACCCTTCCATCCTTTTCTTCCTATTCTTGTATCAAAAATTCAAGAATTTTGAAGGTCTAGGTTTAAAGATGACAGATCAAATGGACAGAGAGATCCCAGTACATGAATGGAACCCTTTATTTGTTAGGAAAGAAAATAATTCTTTTTTTACATAATTTACTAGTAAAGTGATGAATATTTCCTATAACATCATTCATGGAGTTGACCTACCCAGAATTCCCAAAGAGGGTAGAGAATGGTTGCAATTCACCCTAGAAACCAGAGTTGGTGACCAGTTTATATTCAAATACCACATAATCATCAAAGTCTATGGTTTTGAGGGGAAACTATACAAGCTACCTACATTTCTTACTATTATAATTTTGTCAATGGAATATTTTAGGTAGAGGTTCTTGTAAGATGAACTACACTTTTGAGGATTCAAAAACATAAATATTTCCACATCCCAAAAGATGTGAGTCCATTCCAAGTCAAATATTTGAGCGTTGTTCAATATATGGAAGGATTTCTATAGCAGCTAAATTTAGTGAAGGATGAACTAGTGGCATATGATCCACACAATGTGATATCAAAAAAAAGGTTAGAAAATAAAAAATCATCCTATGATTGCACTCCCAAACCAGATTTGGACAATATTGCAAGTAAAGACAGCTGGGAGGAAATTGAAAAGATTTTGAAAGCTTCAATGGAGAAAATGAGACTGAGAAAGTGGCAAGGGAGGAAACAGGAACAAAAGACATGGAAATAGACCAGGAGGATCAAGATCCTTAGGCTAAGAAGGCAAGAACATATACAATATAGATAACCAAAATATTGGAAAAAAGGGAGAAAGAAGTAGAGGTATCTAAGGAATATGGTGAAGTGAATAAACAAGCAATATTCCAAGAAAAACCACCAACTAGTTTTATTCCTTATCCCTCCCTGAAATTCATAGTTACCCAAAAGACAAAGGCCCTCATTCCAATAGGTTATGTCCTAAAACAAACTGATTTACAGTCCATCTATAGAGAAGAAATAAAGTATGTGTAAAATATAAATAATGACAAGAAACAAGCTACGTCTGCTAAAAAAAGACTGCAAAGAGTATCAAATAATGTAGATGATAGCTTCAGTTACGCAATGATAGAGCCTATGGTTCCAATACCCACTAGTTTGAGAGATATAAATATAAAGTAGATTTATTCAAGCAAGCAAGTATCACATGTGTAGAGGTACTGAAGGATACCAAAACAGAGAAGAGACTAAGGGAATATTTAAGTAATATTGAAGACATTTTGAAAGTAGAGAAGTGAACCACAAGGGACAAACAGGTAACCATAAAGGAGCTAGAGAAAAATACAATGGATTTAAGTTCAAATCCTAGTGATGGATCCCAATTCAAGTCACTTATAGATAAAAAATATAATGAAATAGAAAATATGAAGAAACAACTCAAAATACCTAATGTGAACCCAATGCAAACAACAGAGATCCATCAGGTAGAAAAAAGAAAAATAAGAACTGCTAGTTATCGTGGTAAAATACAAATGATTAGCAGAAGATAAGGTAAGAGAATCAATGATATGTCATCGCATATAGCCACACTGGAATTTTACAAAACTACTAAAGAATAATATATATCAACAGTTACATCTACAGCATTAGATAAGACACCAGTTCAGACAGGGGCAGGGCAAAGTATTCAAGAGCCTATAACTTAACCACTAGAAAAATAAGTAGTTGATGTGGATGTCATGGAGGAATATGAAACTCCAACTGAAACAACTAGGATTGAAGAGGATGTATAGACCAAGATCAAAATCCTAGAAGATGACATCACACAAAAAAGTAATAGTATTGTCGAGCTGGAACACAATGTAAGCAAAAAGGATGATGACATCACTAACCTAAAATAATAAGTAGATGAATTGAAGGGTCATGTTACATCATTACAAATTGAATCTCAAGGAGAAGAGTTGTTGAGGAGAACAACTCAAGAAATATAGGACATAATAGCTAAGCTATTCAATGAAAATGGGATTTTCTATAATTGATGACTACTAAGATGGAAACATACAAATCAGCAATGGATGAAATAAACCAGGTAGCAGCTACATTGGGAGATAAGACCAACCAAGCTATCGAGACAATTGATTATTTAAATAGCAAGAGAAACAAACAATTGTAAGAGTTGCAGTTAAACAACAGGACATAGGTGATTAAGATTGCTAAAAAATTATTTTAAAACAAACTTTTTATAGGATATTGAAAAAGAATACAAATAGTATTAAAGATGATATCTCATATTTCATGACCATGTCCAATCGAGTGACCAAACTTGGATCACCTTTATTAGGGGATGGGAATGCAGAGTTCTACTCCAAACAAGAATACCAAAATAGGTTAAAGGAAAAGAGAAATTAAGAGCTTGAACAAGAACTAGAAGGGGTGATAAGTGGAAATCATGCTTTTGAGAGGCTTAGGCATGCCTTTTAGATTTGGAAAATACTGAAAACAATTTTCAAGGATATGGGGGCTCTAATATATGAAAGTGTTGAAATTACTAAAATAACTAAGAGGGGGGGTGAATCAGTTATTTCTGAAGCTTAAAAACATTTTTCAATATTTAAACCATTATTACATATTAAAGATTTAGTTATGATATTGGAGCAAGTATAACAGCTGAGATGATGATTATCAATCACACACACATGATAGAAACAAACAAATATTCACTTTATTTGAGATCCTACTCAAATGAGGTTGCAACCTCTGTTTTACAAAGTCCTTGTGAAGAGCACCAAATCTCATATTTTTCTAGCATCAACTAGAATCATATTCTATAGATACAGCTGAGTGAAAGCACCAAATTCCACTTGTACAGGATTCAACATGTATAGAGAAGATAACATGTTTTTCCTAGCGCCACCCTTCCACCCTTGTTTCTCAGATTTAAATGTGTTCAGTACAAAACGTAGAAAAACAGATATAACATTGCATACCAACTTTGTTTTGATCTTCTTCTGGATTTATGCACCTTGGTTCCCCTCATTATCTTTCTTCAGGATATTCAGGGTCCTCTGTCATTCTTCAATTCTCACTTTACTGACGATCCATGCATCAAATTCTCTATTTGCAGAGAGCGCACCCATCCATTCATCACGCACATCCTTTTATACATATATGTCCTTAAACCCTTTACCTATTCGTATGATTGACGGTCCATTTCCATAACTGATCAACTTGTTCGATTCCTTGTGACCGACAAGAAGTCCAATCATTGAGTAATCCTAAATTTTTGCAACGCATTTTCTCCCTTTGGATTCTTCCACTCTTGTCATTTTCTGCAACAAATCATATTTTCCACACTCCTGGTTCTATAGTTCTAATTCCGCAGTACAGGTTTCGCCCCAATCATTCCACACCATTGATATTCTTCGGGATCTTTGTGGCCATTGATCTACTGAGGAAATTGGATATCATATGTGTGAATTTTTCTTGATATCATTTCATGATTTCTTCTTTCTATCTTCCACACATCCTTTTCTACATAATCAATCTGCGTCGTCGATTTCATGTACAATATTTCCCAACCGTCGAACTTGAATCCGGTGCGGGATGCAGATCCCAGGTCTTCAATATTTTGTTAAACAACTTCCACGATTTCAACTTTCTGACTTCCACCTTTTTCCTATAGAACTCCTTCCATGCCATTGATTTCTTGTGCACGTTTTCTCGACCGTCGATCTTGAATCCGGTGCGGGATGTGGATCCTGGGTCTTCAATATATTGTTAAACAACTTCCAAGCTTTCCTCTTTTCAACTTCCACCTTTCGCCTATAGAACTCCTTATGCACTGTTGATTTCTTATGCAAGTTTTCTTGACCGTCGATCTTAGATCCAGTGTCGGATGCGGAACCCGGGTCTTCAACATTTTGTTAAACATATTCTACAAATTCCGCTTTCCACCTTCCGCATTCCGCTGGTGAACAGTGGGTTGCGAAAAATGCATATCATTTTATACTTTGATTTCTCATCTTTTGCATTACACTTTGCACACTCCTCATTCTGTTGTATGATTTCCGCACTTACCTTTCCCGCATGCAGAAATCGGAAATCGGGAACCTCACTTCCCTGAATTTCGAACTTCAAATTCACGCACTTCTGCACTTCCGTACTTCCAGCTTCTGGAATTCAGGATCGAGAAACCCAACTTCCAGCCTTAGTCCTTTCCTGTTCTCCTGCTTTCCACTTTTCGCTTTTTGCTTTCGACTTCTAAAATCGGAAATATAACTTTTCTTATTCTCTAACTTTTGGACTCCCGCCTTTCCGCTCATATACTGCAACACTCCTTCCGCATCATTGATTTCTTGTGTGGGTTCACTCCTGACCGTCGGATGTTTTTCATCAAATTACCTTTAAAACTTTTCAGATTTGCTCTTGACCATTGATTTCTTCTGCGGATTCACTCCTGTCCTTCAGATCTTCTTTCAAACTTTGTGGATTTTCTCGCGACCATTGATTTTCTTTTGCGGATTCATTCTTGACCATCGAATCTCTGCACAAGCCATGGATTCTTGTGGGTCCTTTGCTCATCTGGATCATGCTTGGAATTATGTTGTGCTATCATCCATGGATTCTTTTGAGGCCTCTGCTCATCTGGATCATGCTTGGAACTATGTTGTGCCATCAACCATGGATTCTTCTGAGTCCTTTGTTCATCTGGATCATTCTTGGAACTATGTTTCCATCAATGACAACCATATCACACTCTGATCTATTTTCCATATGATCACAAATCCTCCAACTGTCTCTCCCTAACCGCAAAACCTCCAACAATCTCTCCCTTCGGTGTTGATGGCAATCTTCAACTTCTAGATACATGTTGTACTAGTAATCATCAATCTGTTTATCATATGTAACAAACAACCTATCCCCCTTTGACATCAATTTCAAGGAAGCCTCTATAGCACATATCCCCCTATCAAAGTGAACAAATTATTTGGAATAGGATATGATACCTAGATTTTGGCGTAGGTACTCAAATTGTGTTTTTGGTAAGGGTTTAGTAAAGATATTAGTAGTATGTTCTGAAGAAGGGATAAAATTCAATTGAACTACTCTGTTTGTAACCTGCTCCCTTAAGAAGTGATACTTAATAGGTATGTGCTTGGTTTTGGAATGAAGGATTGGATTTTTGGACATACTAATGGCATTGGTATTATCACAATGGAGAGGAATGGGGTCAGCATATTTTACCTCTAGGTATTCCAGAGTC
Source organism: Pseudotsuga menziesii (assembly GCA_001517045.1). Classification (NCBI taxonomy): domain Eukaryota; kingdom Viridiplantae; phylum Streptophyta; class Pinopsida; order Pinales; family Pinaceae; genus Pseudotsuga; species Pseudotsuga menziesii. The sequence continues at coordinate 14,355 of LPNX010518966.1, forward strand.
TGAATCATCTAGACAATTTGTGTGCACCATGTGGCAGTAGCAATGTACTCAGCTTCTGTAGTGGATAAGGATACCGAGCCTTGCTTCTTACTCAGCCATGCAACTAGAGAATCACCTAATAAGAATGCACCTCCACTTGTTCTCTTCCTTTCAACCAAACAGTTTTCCCAATCAACATCTGAATATGTAGTTAACTAAAGATTTTGATTTATACGATACCAGAGACCATAAGTCATTGTGCCCTTTAAATATTTGAATATCCTCTTCACAGCCACCAAATGACTTTGCTTAGGAGCATACTAAAATATTCCTACCATTCCAACAGGTTGCATGATATCAGGATGAGATGACGTGATGTATAAGAGACTTCCTATCATTCACCAATATGTTATCTGATCAACATCTAGTGAGGGACCATCCTTTCTAAGTTTACACCCAACAACCATAGGTGTATTGACATGTGATGAGTCTTCCATTTGGAATTTCTTCAATATCTCTTTCAAATACTTCTCTTGGGAGAGAAATAATCCTCAGGACTATGGATAATGTGAATACCAAGAAAGGATGACAATTATCCTATCATTGACATATGAAACTCAAATTTCATGGCATTAGTGAACCACTACACAGAAGAATCATTAGTGCATCCAAATATATTTTCATCCACATACACCAAAACTACTAATAGATTATCACCTTCAGATTTGATATACAAGTTACTGTCAACAGTACCTTTCTTGAAGCCTTTGTCTTGTAGATATTTATCCAGTCTATGATACCAAGCTCTGGGTGCTTGTTTCAATCCATTTAGAGCCTTCTTCAATTTGCATACATTGTTAGGATTGTTTGTCAACGGGAACCCCTCAGGTTGCTCTATATATACTTCTTCTTCCAGATCTCCATTGAGAAAGGATGACTTAACATCCATCTGATATACTTTGAAGTTCTTATGAGTGGAATAGGAAAGAAACATTCTGATGGATTCCGATCATGCTACTAGTGCAAAATTTTCATCAAAGTCTTGTCCCTCATCTTGGGCATACCCTTTGCAGACTAACCAAGCTTTGTTCCTCACAATTTTCATTGTTCATTCATCTTGTTTTTAAACACCCACTTGGAGCCTATTACATTTTTATCTACAAGTCTAGGAACCAACTACCAAGTGTTATTTTTCTCAATCTGGTCAAGTTCTTCATTCATGGCTTTAACCCAAGCTTCATCCTCACTAGCGTCTTCAAAATTCTTAGGTTCCAACATATCTAGGAAAGCAATCTGAGATCGTTCTGAAGCTTTGATCAACTTTCTTCTTATCTGTACTCCTTTATTCTTGTACTCCACAATTTTTTAGACTTTCGGGATGATTCTTCTGAACTATTCTGGAAGGTGATTTTGTTTCTATCTGTTGCCTTGAATCTGTCTGAGTGTTTTTATGTTCATCATATGACTCTGAATCTTCTTGTTATGATTCTTGGACCTGTTTTTCTTTAACTTCAAGTGTATATTATGTATATGATTCAACACTGCTTATTTGAATGTCTTTCATAGGGATTCCTTCATAGATCTTGATTTCAATACAATCAACCAATTTGTGTAGCCTCTTATTATAACAAGTATACCCTTTACTGTCTGCAACCTATCCTAAGAGGATACCTTCATCATCTCTGTCATCATATTTCCAAGATGTTCATCATTATTTTTGATATAACACTTAATTACAAAGACTTTAAAGTATTTGATAGAAGTAGGTCTTCCAAACCATAATTCATAGGGAGTCTTATCACTGTTCGGCCTTAGGTGAGCTTTATTAAGAATATGAATAGTTGTGTGAATTTCCTCTACCCAGTACGTCTGATAAATATTATTTTCATTCATCATTGATCTTGTCATCTGTTGTACTGACCTATTCGGTCTCTCAACAACTCCATTCTGCTTTGAGGTCCCTGGAATAGTGTATTCTCTCTTAACTCCATTTTTATCACAAAACTCCTTGAAGTCTCCTGAATAGAACTCTCCTCCTCTATCAAATCTTATTGCCTTTAGTATTTTTCCTGTTTGATTCTCAGTCAGGGCCTTAAAAGTTTTGAACTTTTCAAGTGCCTCATATTTTCTTTCATAAAATAAACCAATGTAAGTCTAGAATAATCATCAATGACCAGCATAAAATATATTTCTCCTCTTGTGCCTTCTTTTCTTGATGGTCCACATAGATCCATATGTACTAACTGAAGTGGTTTGTTTGTTGATGTGAAGTTATTGGAATTAAATTGTGTGGGAGTCAGTTTTCCCATTTGATAGGGTTTCCAAACATATTCATATGGATTTGATATATTTGGAATATCTCTTGCTTCCCCATTGTTCACAAGTTTGATTATATGATTAAAGCTTAAATGTCCAAGTCTCCTATGCCAAAGCCAACTTTCATCATACTTTCTTAGATTACATTCTTCTTGTTCTTCTTTCAAGACATAGAAATTGTTTCCAATTCTTATAACTTTTGCAACCAACTGTCCTGAGGGTATAGACTTTATCTTACAATATTTATACATGAAGACAACTTCACATCCTTTGTCACAAACCTGACTGACACTAAGAAGATTATGTTTTAATCCATATACAAACAACACGTCTTGGGATTTCCCTTTTCCATTACTCAACTTGACCATTCCTTTTCCTTTGACCTTCCCTGGAGCATCATTCCCAAAAGTTACATTTCCTGATTTATTTTCACTTACAGACATAAAGTACTTTAATCACCACTCATATGTCTGGAACATCCATTGTCAATATACTAGGGCCCTTTTTGCTTCTGAACAGAAAGGAATAAGCCACATTTGTTATATTCTTTCTTCTTCCAAACTTTATTACTTCCAGTAGAGTAATTCAATCTTGGGTCTGTTTTCTAGTCCTTCAGATGACAGTTTGAAGCCTTGTGTCCAAATTTATGACAAACATAACACTCTAGTTCATTGTATAGTAAATCAAAAGGATTGTTATTTCTAACATGAGTTATTCTTTGAGTTGTATGCAGTTCTTATTTGCTTGCTGACTGTCTTGTTTTATGTTGTAGCCCATGATTGTTCTTTGATTGCATGTTTCTAAAATTAAATGCACAGTTTGCAGCTTTGCGACCAAAATTAGAGCAACAGTAATAGTAACCATAGAAAAAAAATCGGTACCTTAATCTTGGAGGTATTTCCTTTTGTTGACTATGTTTCTGAACAATCCTTGGTTAATAATTATGATCTAAATTTCTAACTCTTGTACTTGCCTCATTTCCTTTTTCTTGCATAGTAGGTTCGCATTCTGACTGCTTGCTGCATGAACCTTCTTCGTAGACAAGACCTATTTTTACCCATGGGGACCTTTTATTACTGAGAATGTTGTTCAATTCCTTTGAATCCTTGATACTGGACAGATTCTGGTGGTACAGGGCTTGAAATTTCTTCAACTCTTTCCTAACTGCCACTACTTCTACTTCCAAATCGTCGCATATCTTTTTCCCTTCTGTCAATTGTTGTTTGAGAAGCTCTTCTATCTTCTTTACTTCTTCTAGTTCCAATTTTAACAGGGCAATGTCTTCACTTGGTTTTTTTCCATTCTTTTCATACTCCACCAGTAACTATTTTTGTTTTCATTTCTTTAATCAGAGCCTATCAATTTCCTCCAGAGCACTGATTAGTTCCCCTTCCATGTCCACCATGGCTTCTTCCTCATTCAAATCACTTCTATACATTCATTTCCAATATCATCTATGGCCATAAGCATAAAGTTGTTCACTTCATCTTCACTAGATGAATCACTGTCAGTTTCTTCTGAAGAGTCAACATCATTTACACACAGGATTTTATTTTTGTGTTTAGCCTCTTTACTGTATTTATTGAATGAATAACTTTCATCATCATCAGAGGTATTCCTCTTGTGCTTGAGGGTACATTTGGAAGCGAAATGACCTATTTTACCACATTTAAAACATTTAAAGGGCATTTTACCTTTGTATTTTCGTGAACCTTTCTTCATCCTCCTTACAAATTTTGCCTCAGCTACATCCATTTCAGAATCATTGTCCTTATCTGCTTTAAAAGAAGCTTCTCTAGTGGTGGATTTGTCTTTACCAATCCTCATTTCATAGGCTGTCAGAATTCCTAGGAGTTGGTCCATAGGCATAGATTTGAGATCACTTGGTTATTCTATTGTTGAGACTTTAGGATTGAATCTTTCAAGAAGAGATGTTAGAATTTGTTGAACTAAGAAGGCTTCATCAAACTTTTCACCAAGACCCTTCATGGCATTTACAGTTTCTTCTATTTTTAGGAAATATTTACTGACTTTCTCATCCTCATTCATCTTCAACTGTTCAAATTTTAGTCTATATGTATGAAGCTTGGCATCCTTTACCTTTTCATTTCCTTCATAATTGTTTACAAGCTTATCCCAGATTTCTTTCGCAGATTCAAGGTGCATTACATTAACAAATTTGGCCTCTGCAAGACCACTTAGGATAGCGTTCATTGCCTTGGCATTAAAATTGAATTCCATCTTGTCATCCCTAGAGGCTATCATAATTGGTTTTACGTAGGTGCCAATCTCTACTAAATCCCACACATCAGCTCCCAATGACATTATATCGTTTGTCATTCTAACCTTCCAAAAGGAAAAATTGGTTCCACCAAACAAACAAACCTTTTTTGATGAAGTCCCTTCATAACTAGTCATGTTTAAGCTTTCAGATCTACCTTTAGACAAAAGGAACCTGCTCTGATACCAATTGTTGAAATTACTCAAATAACTGAGGGGGGGGTGAATCAGTTATTTCTGAAGCTTAAAAACATTTTTCAATATTTAAACCAGTATTACAGATTACAGATTTAGTTATGATATTTCAGCAAGTATAATAGATGAGATGATGATTATCAATCACACACACATGATAGAAACAGACAAATATTCACTTTATTTGAGCACCTACTCAAATGAGGCTGCAACCTCTGTTTTACATAGTCCTTGTGAAGAGAACCAACTCTCATATTTTTCTAGCATCAACTAGAATCATATTTTCCAGCTACAACTGAGTGAAAGCACCAACTTCCACTTGTACAGGCTTCAACATGTACAGAGAAGATAACATGTTTTTCCTAGCACCACCCTTCCACCCTTGTTTCTCATATTTAAATGTGTTTAGTACAAAATGTAGAAAAACATAAATAACAACGCATACGAACTCTATTATGATCTTCTTCTAGATTTATGCACCTTGGTTCCCCTCATTATCTTCGTTCTGGATATTCAGAGTCCTCTGTCATTCTGCAATTCTCACTTTACTGACAATCCATGCATAAGCTTCTCTATCTACAGAGAGTGCACCCATCCATTCATCACGCACATCCTTTTATACATATCTGTCCTTCAACCCTTTACCTATTCATATGCCTGACGGTCCATTTCCATAACTGATCAACCTGTTCAATGCCTTGTGATAGACAAGAAGTCCAATCGCTGAGTAATCCTAAATTTCTACAACACATTTTTGCCCTTTGGATTCTTCCACTCTTGTCTTTTTCTGCATCAAATCATAGTTTTCGCACTCCTGGTTCTACAGTACAATTTCTGCCCCAATCATTCCACACCATTGATCTTCTTTGGCATCTCTGTGGCCATTGATCTACTAAGTAAATCGGATATCGGATGTGTGATTTTTTCTTGATATCATTTCCTGATTTTCGCTTTCCGTCTTTCGCACATCCTTTTCTACATAATCAATCTGCGTTGTCGATTTCATGTACAATCTTTCCCAGCCGTCGATCTTTAATCTGGTGCAGGATGCAGATCCTGGGTCTTCAATATTTTGTTAAACAAATTCCAAGATTTTCGCTTTCCGACTTCCATCTTCCGCCTGTAGAACTCCTTCTGCATTGTTGATTTCTTGTGCATGTTTTCTCAATCGTCTATCTTGAATCCGGTGCGGGATTCGGATCCCGGGTCTTCAATATTTTGTTAAACAACTTCCAAGATTTATGCTTTCCGACTTCCACCTTCCACCTACAAAACTCCTTCCGCTCCGTTCATTTCTTCTGTATGTTTTCTTGACCGTCGATCTTAGATCCAGTACGGGATGCAGATCTCGGGTCATCAACATTTTGTTAAATAGCTTCTACAAATTCCTCTTTCCACCTTCTACATTCCACTAGTGGACACCAGGTTGTGAAAAACCAATATCATTTTATACTTTTATTTCTCGTCTTCCGCATTCCTCTTTGTGCATTCCTCATTCCTCTGTAAGCTTTTCGCACTCACCTTTTCCGCATGCAGAAATCGGAATTCAGGAACCTCACTTCCCTGACTTTCGAACTTCAAATTCCTGCACTTCCTCACTTCCAGCGTCCAGAGTTCGGGATCGGGAAACCCAACTTTCATCCTTAGTCCTTTCCTGTTTTCTTGCTTTTCGTTTTCCGCTTTCTGACTTCGAAAATTAGAAATCTAACTTTCTTATTCTCGAACTTTTGGACTTCTGCCTTTTCGCTCCCATACGGCAACACTCCTTATGCGTCGTTTATTTCTTGTGCGGGTTCACTCCTGATCGTCGAATGTTGTTCATCATATTACCTTTCAAAATTTTTAGATTTTCTCTTGACCATTGATTTCTTGTGCGGATTCATTCCTGTCCATCGGATCTGTTCATCATATCTTCTTTCAAACTTTGTGGATTTGCTCTCGACCGTTGATTTTCTTTTGTGGATTCGTTCCTGACCATTAGATCTCTACACAAGCCATGGATTCTTCTAAGTCCTCTGCTCATCTAGATCATGCTTGGAACTATGTTGTGCCATCAACCATGAATTCTTCTGAGTCCTCTGCTCATCTGGATCATGCTTGGAACTATGTTGTGCCATTAGCCATGGATTCTTCTAAGTCCTCTGTTCATTTGGATCATGCTTGGAACTATGTTTCCATTAATGACAACCATATCACACTCTGATTTGTTTTCCATATGATCGCAAATCCTCCAACAGTCTCCCCCTAACCGCAAAACCTCCAACATTGGGAGATCAGACCAACCAAGTTATTGAGACAATTGATTATTTGAATAGCAAGAGAAACAAACAATTGAAATATTTGCAGTTAAACAATAGGACATAGGTTATTAAGATTGCTAAAAAAATGATTTTAAAACAAACTTTGTATAGGATATTGCAAAAGAATACAAATAGTATTAAAGATTATATCTCATATTTCATGACCATGTTCAATGGATTGAACAAACTTGGATCGCCTTTATTATGGGATGGGAATGCACAGTTCTACTCCAAACAAGAATACCAAAACATGTTAAAGGAAAAGAGAAATGAAGAGCTTGAACAAGAACTAGAAGGGGTGATAATTGGAAATCAATATTTTGAGAGGCTTAGGCTTGCCTTTCAAATTTGGATAAGACTCAAAACAAATTTCAAGGATATGGGGACACTAATATATGAAAGGAATTCTGAAGTAGAACTAGCATTAGAAAATTTGAAAAGTCATAGCATTCCTATGGGTAAGGAGTGGTAGCTGGTCAACAGATATCACAAAATATCTCGGCCACCTCAACCACAATCAAATTAACAAACACCTGGGCCATCTTCTCAACATCCACATATTGCACAGTAAGATCCTCCTCAAGCTCAGCAGCTTGCACAAATACCATCTGTGGCACAACAATACACTAGACAAACTACTCTGTTGGCATTCATGCCACCTAGAAACACATTGTATCCTGGAAGTCCAGCATACATAGAAATGCTACGGAGAATGAGACAAATTTGAATTCCACCTGGATATTCACCCGCTCCATCTCAACAAACAATGTGTGGACAACAATCACCCACTAAAGGAAAGAAAAGAGGCGAAGGCAGAAAGAAGAATTGAAATACAAGTTTGAGTTAAAATGTAATTTATCAATGTAAAAATAAAATAGTGAAAACTTTTACTTTTCTGTCAGAGTTCATATCAAAAGCAAATTTTCAAATGCCCTAGAGGCCTATATAATGTAGCTCAAGATACGAGAAAAAGGATGGAAATTTTAGAACTAGAGTTATTATTTCTATGTTGTTGAGTAGGGTGTATATTTTTTACATGTAAAGCTTTTGACAGAGATTAATGAAATGAAGGCTTGCAAATTATTCATTCTATGTTTGTCCTTTTGCGTTTGTCATTATCTGTTTGTGAGGATTCATGAGAAAAATAATACAGTGAGTGAAATACAATTTGATCTGAATTGAATCTTGGTGATGCTTTGTTCATGGTTAAATGTTAGACGTCATTGCAGAAGTTCAAAGTTCATTTGATTGTGTCATTATCTTTAATACACTTTGTGATTGATCTATAAATAGAAATCTTCTGTCTATTTTTCACTTACAAAATGTTTGTTGTTCAAGAAACATAAACACCTCATGTTAATACTTCCAAACCATTTGGAATTACCTAATTTTGTGCATTATAGCTTTGTATGTTCAAAGCATGTCTCAGAGAAACCTCCTCCAATAAATAATGAAAATGAACGACATAACAAAAATAGTAGAACACAAAAGGAATTTATTGATCGCAATCCACTTCGAAGGGGAAACCTCCTTTGAGAAAGCTCAATACAAATAACTCATGGATGCCTTCATTGGCCTCAACACATACTTATATACTAATTCTAATCTAAATAAATATTACTCCCCATGAATGTGGGATAATACAATATACTCACGAGACGACTTACAAATCATATAAATCCAACAACAATATACTAGCAAAGTAAAGAGAAGGGTTGACACGGGTTCCTAACATCCCTCTCTCTTAGAAAAAAAATTCCTCAAAGATTTAGATGTGAAAATTGTTGCTGGATCTGAAGGAGTGGTTCCCATATAGCATCCTTTGGTTGCATGTCGTGCCACTGAATTAATACCTTTGTGATGTATCGAGAGCAAAGATGATGAGTGCACCTATTGAGGATGGCCTTTGGCTCCAAACTGATGGATACTTCATTATCCAGTTCTGCTAAAATAGTGTTTGCTCTGATGTTGGTTCAAATAACTTTCTTATGATAAGAGACATGAAATATTGGGTGAATGAGAGATGAAGGAGGAAGTTCCAATTTATAAGCAACAGACCCAATCTTCTGAAGAACCTTATATGGTCCATAGAACTTTGGAGACAGCTTAATATGCCCTTTGATTTTCAGGGAGGATTTCTTGTAATGTTGTAGAAGAAGAAAAACCATATCATTGACTTGAAAAGTGTGCTCAGAACGGTGCTAATCGGCTTGTTGTTTCATTCAGTTTCTTGCCATGTGAAGATTGTCCTGCAAAATGTGAAGAATATGATTTCGGTTTTGGAGAATTGTGTCAACTTCCTGAACTGGTGAACTAATGGGGGTGTATGGAAGGAGCACTAGTATTTATTTTCCATATACTCCTTCATATGGATTAATTTTGTTGTTTCATTCAATTTCTTTCCATGTGAATATTGTCCTGCAAAATGTGAAGAATCTGATTTTGTTTTTGGAGAACCATGTCAACTACATGAACTATTGGGGGTGTATGGAAGGAGCATTTCCAGTTCTTGACCGTAGACTCCTTCATATGGAATCATTTTAGATGCAGTGTGGTAGGAGGTATTGTACCAGCATTCGACGAGAGGGAGCCACTTTTCCCATTGATATTGTTGTTCGGAGGTGAAGCAACGGAGATAAGTTTCCAAACATTTGTTGATAAATTCAGTATAATCATATGTATGTGGGTGATACCCTTAACTCATATACAGTTTGGCTTCAATGTAGTGAAATAGTTTTGTCAAAAAATTACTTTGAAATTTGCATCGCGGTCTGAGACAATGGAAGAAGGGATTCCATGAAGACAGAAGATCTTGTCCATGGAATATTATGCGACTAAGGAGGCGGTATATGGATGGATGAGAGCACAAAAATGACTATATTTGGAGAGGAGATCAACCACAACCAAGATCAACGTCTTCCCTTCATATTTAGGGAGACCTTAATGAAATCCATCGAAATATCTGTCCAAATCCATGTAGGGATGGGAAAGGGTTTGAGCAATCCCGGAAGGAGTGTCATTTCACCGTTGTGAAGTTGGAAGGTATCACATTCAACCACCATATGTTGAATTGTCCCTTTCATTCCGTTTGAAAGGAAGTTATGTTGTGCCCACTCATGCATTTTGAGGAACCTAGAGTTCCCTGCCGATGGAGAACCATGGAGTTCATAGAAGACACCTTATTGAAGATCTATGCTTTGGGGAACAACAAATGACCCTTTTATCTCAGAGAAGAACCATCCCAAGAGTAATGCGGTACATCATATGGGTTATTGGAAAACCGTTGGATGATTTCAGATAATGAAGAATCATTAACATAGCCTTGTTCAATAGATTGCAACCAATTTGGAATAGGCATAGAAATAGCTGAAAGACAAATGTGGTCATTAAATGTCTGAGAAAGAGAATCCACCACAAGCTTTTGCTTACCCTTATTGTAAGTGATCTCACAGTCATAAACCATGAGTTTGATAACCCATTTATGTTGTGTTGGGGATGAGACCCATTGTTTCAGGAAATATTTCAGACTCCAGTGATCAGTCTTAATAAAGAAATGATTCCCTAATAGGTATGGCTGCCACTTTTGTACTGCATGCAAAATAACCATGATTTCCTTCTCATATGTAGAGGCGGATATATTCTTATCGGAAAGGGATTTGCTGGTGAACGCAATGGGATGTTCATCTTGAAGGAGAACAACACCAAGTCCATTGTCGCAAGCATCACTCTCAATAGTGAAGGGCTTGGAAAAATTGACCATAACTAGAACAGGTGTGGTACAAATAGCTTGTTTCAGTTTGTCAAATGCACACTCAGCAGCATGTGCCCATGTAAAAGCATCATGTTTCAATAGATTTTTTAATGGAGCTGCAATATTCCCGTAATAATTGACAAACTTGCAGTAGTAGCCAGTCAGTCCCAAAAAACCATGAAGTCTCTTGAGTGTCTGAGGATGTGGCCAATTTTTCATAGAATCTATTTTGGCAAGATCCACGCAAACCACTTGTGCTGAGACAAAATGCATGAGATACTCTATTTCCTCCTTCCCAAAAACACATTTAGATTGTTTGGCACATAGATGATGATCATAAAAAAGTTGCAGTACAAGATCCAGATGTTGGAGATCCTCATCCCATGTTTTACTATAGATGAGGATAGCATCAAAGAATACCATAATGAAGTTCCGCAAGTAGGGACGGAATATTTTATTCATCAATTCCTGGAATGTGGAAGGAGCATTAGTGAGGCCAAAGGGCATAACCAAAAACTCATAGTGGCCATCATGTTTGTGGTGCGGAAATTCATTTTAGGGATATCATCCCCATGAACCTAAATTTGGTGATACCCAAAACAAAGATCCAACATGGATAAAAAATGAGCTCCATGAAGCTCATCAAGAAGCTCATCAACAATAGGAATTGGAAACTTATCCTTGATTGTGATGCGACTAAGTGCTTGAAATTCAATGTAGAGGCGCCATGACCCATATTTTTTCGGACAAAAAGAAATGGTTAGTAAAAGGAACTAGTACTATGGAAAATAATACCTTGCTTGAATAAGTCCCGAACGAGCTTCTCAATATCTATCGTTTTGTGAAATAGGTAGCGATAAGGCCTAGTGTTGGGAGGGACACATATAGAAAGGAGAGGAATACAATGGTCCTATAGTCTTGAAGGTGGAAATCCCACTGGTTTAGCAAAGACACATGCATATCGATCCAAAATTTGTTGTAGATCCAAGGGAATAGTGGAGATTGCTAATGGTTGCATCTAAATGGAATGGAGTTGAGCGATGACACCATGTGAATTCTTATTAAGGAGATATTCCATGTGATGTGAACTGATTATGCTGAGAGACCCTAGTTTTAATCCCTTCAATGTATTTTTTTCCCATTGACTGAAAACTCCATCCAAATTTGAGCAAAATCCCATAAGATAGCTCCAAGTGTGTGTAACCATTGAGCGCCCAAAAAAACATCACATCCACCTCAGGGCAAGGAAAACATGTTAGAGTGCAAGTTATAATATCCAGTAGAGATATGCACATTACGAAACTTCCCCTTGCAAGGTAAGTTTCCCCCATTGGAAATCATGACTTCAAAGTTGGATTAAGGATGGACAAAACAATCAGCATGTTTGGTGATCCGAGGGTCAATGAAGTTATGAGTGCTACCAAAATCAATGAGTATTGTAAAATGGATATTCTTGAAGAAACACTTGACATTCATGGTTTGTGGGGTGGTGACTCTAGCTAATGCATGGAGAGATATATCTGAGTGGTTGTCCTAAGAAGGAGGGTCAACACGTGGTTGTTGAATGTCGACATGATCATCTACTGGATCCTGAGCATCTTCACAAATTTTAGGTGCAGGTGGAGAATCCACATCCAAGAGATATAGATTTTGCTCAGCACATCTATGTCCCTGGGTGAATTTCTCATCACAATTATAACAAGGCCCTTTTCCTCTATGTGCCTTCATCTCGAATTCAGACAAATGCTTGATAGAAGTGGTTCTAGGAGCTGGCATGATTTCAGGTCTTTCGGAAACCATATTTATGAATGGAACAAAAGTGAAACCATATCTTGTCCTCTACCAAATTATCCAACCCTAGGGTTTCCATCATTGTGCTGGGACTGAATATTTTAATCTCATATCAGATTGCATCCTTCAGACCATTGATAAAACAACTCCTATAGAATGCATCACACAACCCTTCGATGTGATTTGCTAGTTTCTCAAAATTTGTCTGATACTCTCTCATAGTGCCATTTAAGTGAATTTTAGTGAGTTCTCCTGTGAAGTCATCAAAATAACTAGGGACAAATTGTTGCAAAAGGAGTGTGGAAATTAAGCCCAGTCTTAGTACAATTGAACTCACAAAAAATTGCTAGAAGACATGCATAGATCCACTCAAATTGGAGACTGAAATTGGTGCATAACACTAAATAGCATTGCATAAGTGTACATCATCCAACCTTACAAAATAATAGGTTTTCCAAATATATAATTACATCATATATCCAAATTCCTAAGGAGGAAAGTTGAATCCTCACAATAACAGGCTTACTAAAATTCAAAAATCCTCCTAGGTGCATAAAACACTTTCCAAATCAGTCTAAGAAGGTCATGAATTAGATGATTGATGTGTGTCAATTGATAAGTAATGGAAATTCAATATACTCATTCTTTCAAGAGAGAAAAATAAGGAGGATGATTTGTGCAAAAAACAAGGCAGTATCCATGCGACTAGCTTTAACCTTTTTTCCTTAAAGCTACTGAAAAACAATCTAACTATGGATAAGGCAAGAATGTGCACTTACTAAATTGGGATGTTTGTATAGTTGTCAGAATATTATCCAGAATCTTTGAAGGGAACTCCTAGAGGAATGTTTTGCAATTTTTGACCAAGTGGTGCAAGTGGATGCCAACTAGCTAGTGTAGGACCTAGGAAATTAATCATAAAGATTAATAAATGTATCCTAAGTATGGGAATGAGTTTTTTATTATTCTAACACCCCCCCATTAAGAATGAATTATGTGGAATATCAAAAATATATCAGATATATAGGGCCTAGAAACAAGGCTTACTCGGCGTTTACATACTGCTTGTCCATAAAAACAAGGAAAGAGGAAAAACTACAAGGGGAAAATCCTCCCTCAAAACATGGACATGAACATTTTTTTGTGAAAAATTGTATTCAATCAGTATTCACTATGTGATCAACTATCCCAAGTAGTTATTTTAGATTTTTGAATGTATTCTCAAATAATTCCTTGGTGAAGATGTCTGAAACTTGCTCAGATGATGTGCAATAGTGTAGAGTAATGACCTCATCATGCATAAGTCCTCTGATGTAGTGCATATGGATCTCTATGTTTTTTTTTCGTTGTATCTATATAAGGTATGTTGATATTTGAATAAAACTTGGATTGTCACACTAGATGACTATGGAAGTGTCATATTCAATCCCAAACTCTCCAAGTATGCCTTGCAACCATACACATTGAGTAGTTGCATTTACAACTCCTTTGTATTCTGCCTCTGTAGAAGAAAGTGCAATGGAACTTTTATTTTTACTTAACCAGATGATTGGTCCATCTGCAAGCATAAACACATATCCATAAGTTGATTTTGTATCAATGTTATCACCTTCCTAATCAGAGTCAATAACACCAACTAACTGTAGGTTATATTTTACACATAGTGAATTCCATGTGTCTTGGTTCCTTGCACAAAGTGCAAGATTCTCTTTGTTTCCCTCCAATGGATATCATGTGGTTTCTCCATATTTCTAGATGCCACACTCACTGCATAAGAAATATCAGGTCAAGTGTGAGTCAAATAGAGAAGACAACCAACTAGTTGTTTGTACATAGTATTATTCACCAAAGGAGTTGATTTTGTTTCTTCAAGCTTAACTCCTGAGAGGAAAGGAGTATTGGTTGGATTAAATGTTTCATTTTGAATTTTTTTAGTAGTTCTAAAGCATATTTGGACTGATGTACTTTGATTCCAAAGGCTGATTGAGAAATATCAAGCCCCAAAAATTGGCTCAACAGTCCCAAATCTGTCATGGAGAAGGAATGGTTCAAAGCATCCTTCAAGGAGGAAATTTATTTCGTGGAACTTCCTATCATCAAAAGGTCATACACATACAAGACAATGATAAATATTGAACCATGAATCATCTTCAAATATACATTTGGAGCATACTTGCATCTACTAAAGTTCTATGATAGAAAAAATCCATCAATCTTGGCAAACCAAGCTCTGGGAACTTGTTTTAGCCCATATAGTGATTTATTCAACCTGCACACAAGAGATGGATTAGTAACAAAACCTTTTGTCTGGTGCATATATATCTCTTCTTTGGTATCTCCATGTATAAATTCACTCTTCACATCCATGTGATGTACCTCCCATTGCTTGGAAGCTGCAATAGCCAAAATTAGTCTTATAGAATCCATCTTTTCCACTAGTGCAAAGGTATCATTGTAGTCAATGCCTTGGACTTGGGAGAATCCATTTGCCATTAACCTTACTTTATACTTCATAGGAGAGCCATCAGTAGCAAAATTTGTCTTGAATACCCATTTGCACTTGACTAGCTTTCTTCCTGATAGGAGATTGACTAGTTCCCATGTCTCATTCTTCTAGAGCGAATGGAATTCTTCTTTCATGGTTGTTTTCAATATTGGATATTATGAAGCTTCTTCATATGTGTTTGTATCAAATTCAATCATCATATAACACTTCTTAGTAAAGCATGGTTCTTTGAAAGAAAGGGCACTCTCGAATTGAGATCTAGTTCTTCTAGGATCACTAGTATTCCCAACTAGTTCCCCAGTTGCTTGAAAAGTTTTTGCTGCCCACTTTGGTCTTGTAGGAGTGTTAGGATATGAAATTAAATATCCATTATCAGAAATATCAGAATCAGAAAACTTATTAGAGTCTTCACTTACAATCAAAGGTGGTAGAGGTGAAGAGGATTCTCCAATTTATGTTGCTAACATAGGTTCTTCTTCAAACTGAACACTCCTTTCAGTGAAGGATTTTTGAGTGCTCATGTTGATCAATTTGTACCCTTTGGAATATTATGAATACCCAAAAAATAGGCATTATTGACTTTGGAGTTCCAAAGCCTTTCTCTTTTCAGGTGGAATTCTATACCAAGATTTAGAGCCAAAAATCCTTAAGTATGACACATCACGCTTGTGTCCACTCCAAGCATCGAAAGGAGTGATTGCATCCAAGGATTTGTGAGGAAACATATTTTGGATATAGTTTACACAGTGGATTGCTTCGGCCCAAAACTTTGGTGGAAAATTTTTAGATTCCATCATGCAAGTGGCCATCTCTTTGTGGGATCTATTCTTCCTTTCAGCAACACCATTCTACTGAGGTGTGTAAGGTATAGAGTGTTCCATATGGATACCTACATATTCACAAAAATGTATGAATTGAGATTTGACATATTCACCACCATTATCAAATCTGAGGACCTTGATATTTCTTCCAGACTGGTTCTCAATTAGGGCTTTAAAACCCTTGAAGAGGTCAAAAAATTCTGACTTGTGTTTGAGGAAGAAGACCCAACAATATCTAGAAAAGTCATCAATGAAGCTTAGTACATATTTGTCTTGACTCATTGACATATGAGGGAAAGGACTAGCTATATCATTGTGAATAAGCTCAAGAGGTGCATAGGTTCTCTCATGACTGACTCTATCATACTTGTTCTCTGGGTGTTTTCCTAGAATGCATCTTTGACAGACTCTTTTAGAAAACTTAATTTTGGGAAAACCTATGACCATGTATCTGTCACACAAATCAGATAGGTACTTGTAGTTTAGATGACCAAACCTTTCATGCCATATATTTCTAGCTTCATTAGCATGAATGAGGAGAGAGTAGGGGTTTGAGAAGGGCATTAAGTGTGATAACTTGTACACTTTGGAGCTATGATCAACAAAAAATTTTGCTATGACTCTACCATTTGACATTTTAGTGATTTCAACATCATTGGGAGTGAAGACAAACTTCTTAGGAGACCTAATGTGGGTCATCTAAGATACTGACAAAAGGTTGGCGGCAATACCTGGGACATACAAAACATTATTGAAGGAACCATGGTCAAGATATATTATGTCCTTCCCTTTACTTTCAGTTTCGGAATCATCTCCCAATAAAATTTTAGGACCATTTGAAGCATGAAGAGAGGAGAAGGCCTCCTTTGTCAAAACCAAGTCTTGAAGCTCCAGAATCAATGATAAAGGAAGGAGATATTGCAGTGCTACCAACCAGGGCATGAAGTCTCTCCTTGTATTCAAAATTTGATGCACCCTCCTTCTTTGTGTCTTTAGGAAGAGAGATGTTGTGATTTTCAAGGAGTTGATCCAACATGTCAATTTGTTTCTTGATGCAAGAGCTCTCTGGATGGAAACCCTTACCACAGTATGTGCACTTGTTCATTTCACCTTTACCTTTCTTCTTCTTGGAATTCTTCTTGGACCTTGAAGACTAATCATGATACTTGGACTTGTTTTTCTTTTGATCAAGAGGCTTATTTGGATTATCCTTCTTCTTGGCTTTAGAATCCATCTTTGAATATCCATCCACCAAAGCTTGATCTTTAGAAGTTTTGATGGTGCCCATCATGGCCAATTTATCTTGCTCCTGGGTCAATGGTTTCATGAACTCTACAAGTGAAGTCATATTCCAGTTTTGAACTATCAACTTGGTGGCATGGAAGGTCGATACAAACATAGAATAGTCAGAACCAAGCTTTGAAAGTATGGCCAAGACTAGTTGTTCATCTTTCTTTTCAATACCACACTACTTTAGCTCAAGAACAAGAGCTTTAAACTTGGAGAAGTGCACTTGTAAGAACTCAAAATTGCTTGGAATCAATGAGAAAATATCATTCTCTAGTTGATGTCCTATCATTCCATTTGTCTTACCAAATAAGGTTTGGAGTTTCTCCCATACTTCATTTGGTGATGTCAATCCATCTAGATGGAAAAGAAGGTCTCTTGAAATACTGAGACACAAGAGACCATAAGCCTCATCCCTCTTGTTGTGCCACTTGATATTCTTTGCAACTACATTAGGATCATTCTCAGTTTCCATGGTCACTCTGAAAAAGGCCTATGCTCCCCATCAGAATATCCATCTGTTCCTTCCATTCAAAGTAGTTGAATGGAGTCAAGATGATATGGTGAGATTGATCCGTTTCTTCGGCAATTGTGCCCTTGGGTAGACTAAATGCACTCCTTGTGAAAGTAATGATAAATCCTACAATATAAATTAGATAGGAGAACAATTGAGCTAAAGTGGATTTGATAACATGTGGAAATTAATCCTAGTCCTAGTACAATTGAAATCACAAAAAATTGCTAGAAGACATGCATAGATCCACTCAAATTGGAGATTGAAATTGGTGCATAACACTAACTTGAATTGCATAAGTGTAGATCATCCAACCTCATAAAAGAATAGGCTATCCAAATACATATAATTACATAATATATTGAAATGTCTAAGGAGGCAAGTTGAATCCTCACAATAACAGGATTACTAAAAGTCAAAAATCCCCCTAGGTGCATAAAACACTTTCCAAATCAGTCCAGGAAGGTCACAAATTAGTTGAAAGATGTGTGCCAATTGATAAGTGATGGAAAGTTAATATACTCATGCTTTCAAGAGAGAAAAAGAAGGAGGATGAGTTGTGCAAAAAACAAGGCAATTGCCATGTGACTAGCTTTAACCTTTTTTCCTTAATGTTGTTGAAAAGAAGTCTAACTTTGGATAAGGCAGGAATGTGCACTTACTAAACTGGGCAGTTTGTATAGTTGTCAAAATATTATCCAAAATCTATGAAGGGTGCTCCTGGAGGCATTTTTGGAAATTTTTGATGAAGTGGTGCAAGTGGATGCCAACTAGCTAGTGTAGGACCTAGGAAATTAATCATAAAGATTAATAAATGTATCTTAAGCATGGGAATGGGTTTTTTATTATTCTAACAAGGAGTTGGAAAAACTATGTCCATTTTGGCTCTTCATAATCCTTGATGTACCAATGGAACCATTGAAGGGATTTATGTTCCAAATGAAAGGATGCAAGTGGGACTTTGTTGACATCAAAAGTGTTATGCAAACTGAAATATTGTTCTACCCTAGATATCCATCCGGTTGAATCATCACCACTGAAGCGAGAAAAATCAAGCTTCGACCCATGAAAATTGCTGGAAGAAGAGAACCCAGTGTCTGCAGAAGACTCTGGCTGTTGTCTATTGTTCATGGATGAATGTTTAATATGGAGGCCAAGAATTATTAGTTCCAGATCTTGGGGTTTGGTATTGAGGATGGCAAGTTCCTCTTCCATTTTTTTTTTCTCCTGCATGGGTGACAACCATAACTAGGAGTTTTTTTTTGGAATGGGTAGAAAAACTAAAACATAAATTTTTTTAGAAAAGGAAAATTTGGAGTTGGGAAAAACTATGATGGGAAACTGGGGTTTGACTAGAATTTGGACACTTTTTGAGAGACAAGGAAACAAAAAATAGGGAATTCAGAAGCGGGGTGAAAGAATGGGAAAATTTGTCAGATATGGACAAGGAAGCAAAAATAGGAAATGGACACTGTGGAAAAATTTGAAGGCGATTGGGTGAGAATCGAAGAAGTTATGGAAAACCCTAAAAATAGATAAAAGTGGGATTTCTTGCTTCAAAAAGTGGAATTTTGGATAGGGTCCTCAACGAAGGAAATATGCGTAATGGAATTATAGGGGTTCTGGTGAATTTTCAAGGGAAACGGAGCTAAAGCAAAGAACATTTGGAAAAAAAATATAAATTTATACTTTTTTTTCGGTGGAATTGATCTGTGACGGCTATGGACAGATGCAATATGTTATTTATCAACTGGAAATAGATATGGAACCCAGGTATGTTCGGCTTCCTAAAGGTTCATGGGATTCACTCGTCCATCAATGTTGTCTAACGGCTTGCGTATTGGGGCAGTATCCCTCACTCCACGGCTCGGGTAAAACTGATAACAGATTTTCCACAAACGACAACTCTTTCTTTACTTCACGGGTGGGAACTAGTCAATCAAGTAGGGTTCGTTTCCCTTTTCGTTGGAAGGTACTCTCAATGGCTAGCTACTTCGGGTTTCTTGTGGTACTCCTCATAATGAGTTTTAGGTTTATGCCTAGGTACTTCCCACAGAAAGCGGATAGGGGTTATTCCCTTATTCGGACTTGCAATTGAAATGAACAATACCGATGCAAAGAAGAAGAACTATTGCAATAATCACAATGTCAGGAAGCCACTGCAAAAAAAAAAATTAGCAGAAATTCCACCCAACAAGCCCAAGAAAGTGCTCAGATACCAGATGAGAGAAACCTCCTACAATAAATAATGAAAATGCATGATATAATAGAAATAGCGAAACACAAAAGAAATTTATTGATCGGAGGCCACTTCAAGGGGGAAACCTCCTTTGAGCAAGATCAATACAAATAACTCGTGGATGCCTTCATTGGCCTCAACACGTACTTATATATTAATTCTAATATAACCAACTATTACTCCCCATGAATGTGGGATAATACAATATACTCATGGGACGACTTATAAAGCATATGCATCCAACAACAATATACTAACAAAGTAAAGAAAAAGGTTGACACGGGTTGCTAACACTGTATTCCTTTAGTAAATTCACCCTCTAGTGCTTCCCAATGTTAAATATTTGTTTTAATCATTTCATATATTTCCATTTTCCTATTTTTTCTACTTGGCTCCGTCAAATTCCTCTGTTCAATTTTACTTTACATTTATAATTTTATTCACACAAACCGTTAAAGATTCCAATTGCTTTTAAATAATGACTCAAACCTCAAGTTACATTCCCATATAGCTCTAATATCATTAAAAATTTATCCTCATCATGCCTAGGATTGTGCTATCTTCAACCATTCAACTCTGGGACTAACATGAAAATTAGTGTCATTGTCGAGGAGCGCAATTAAAGAAGAAAATTCCTTAGGGAGTGACTTTTCAAGATCTGATTTATGCATGGTGAAGCAGATTGTACATCACTAGTTGAATCTTTCACCTAGCAACTTTGAAACTTGATCCTAGAAAGTGACACACCAAACAGATTCCTCGGACAAAGCATATCCTCAACCTTCCAGATTCAAGAACTCACTGGATAAACTTGCGTTCACCTCAAGAAAGAGGTATTCCACAGTTAAATTCTCCTTTGGTCTCTACTTCAACTGAATTTGAAGAAATATTTGAAGATTTAAATAATCAAGAAAGGACTTGTAATTTTCCTAGAACTCCTTTAGATCATGTTCTTGAACCACATTTTGCAACTCCATCTCACTCATCTAGTACATATATCCCTACTGAGTCCTTTTTGAGACCTTAGATACCTTCATTTAACCCACATTTGCAGCATATTATCGTACATACTCCAAATATGGAAGAAAGAGGTCATGGAGGCCCACCACTAGTTCTTAACTCATGGATTGCATCCAAATACGGTCCTTTAAACCTACCTTTAAATATGAATGACATGCCTCAACATTATCTAAATCCTTTACCTAAATATGATGGAGAAAACAATATATCTGTTGAATAACACATGGATACATTTCAAAATTTCACTGATAACCTTCTGATTGAGGAAGATGATGTGTATATGATATTGGTTGTCCAAACACTAGAAGGAGAAGTAAGAAAATGGTTCTGAACCTTACTTACTAATTCTATTGACTATTTGCATGCTTTACATCAAGATTTAAGAGACAATGGTGGAAAAAGAGGGATAACTTATGCTACCTCACTAAGTTTTCATCCCTGAAGAAAAAAAATGTGGAAACTGTAGCTGAATTCAATAAAAGATTTAATAAATTGTATAATACAATTCCAAACGACATAAAGCCTTCACAAGATACTGCAAAGGTCGCATATGCAAGGGCTTATGAATCTGACTTTGTTATGATGTTGAGAGAGAGAAGATATGGAACCTTAGTAAACATGCAAGATGATGCTCTTGATGTAGAAGGAAACATGACAGTTTCAAGTAAATTAAAGCATAAGCAAGATTTTGACAAGAAAAATCCTAAAGATGAGGCTAAAACATCAAACAAAAATAAGAAAAAGAATTTAGGAGGACAAGATAGAAGAGATGGCCAAGTTATTGAGATGTCTGTCAAACAAACTGGCCAGACTTGAGATTGAGAGAAATAATTAGAACAGAAATCCTCAAGCCTTACAGAAAAGAACTCCAAACCAATTTAGAAGTCCTTTTAATCCTCAAATCCTCAACATAGAAAGAGGAAATGAGGATCCTCCTTTACAACCTCCTATTAGACCAAATGATGTATGACTTTAGCCCAACTTCCATCTAAAAGTATATTGCTAGTTTTTGTAGTAGCAGATGTCCCCCTAAGATATGGCATCTTATTGTCCAAGACATGTGCAAAGAGGAAGGGTGGAACTATACAGATAGATATGAATTATGCAACCATTCCTTTGTTTGCAGGAGAAACAAGGAGACTTTACAGGGAATCAAGATATGCATATGCGTTAAGTGAAGGTAGAAATCATTTAAATTACCCAATATACACTATTGAAAATGATATGGGTTGTTGTATGCTGATTGGAGGGAGTGATTATGATAAAGAATCTTATCTTTTGATGACTGGGAAACAAGACAAAATTTGGGATATGTACTTTGATGGATCTTCCACAAAAGAAGAGGCAGGAGTAGGAGTGGTACTCATATCACTTGGTAAGGAACATTTTTTTTTGCCATTCAAGTTAAATTGAGACCACAAACAATGTGGCAGAATATGAAGCATTAATCATGGGATTAGAGGAAGCAAGAAGAATGGGAATCACTCATATTATAGCCTTTGGAGATTCAGAGTTGATAGTGCAGCAGATTAAAGCCATTTATTAAACAAAACATCCAAAAATGAGAGCTTATAGAAATGCAGTACGGGATTTAATTGATAATTTCTTTCATGCTTTTAATATTACCGTTGTTCCTAGATAAAACAATAAAAAAGTTTATGCCTTAGTAGTAGCATCCAATACTTTTAATCCTCCTACACAAGTTTGAGTGAAACATGAATTAGAGATGATTTATAGACCATCAATTCATGATAATAGTAAACACTATCGAGTGTTTGAATATGATCAACAAATTAAAATATTTTTGGAACTAGTATATAAATTTTCTAGTACATGTATTGACCAAGAACAAGATGAATGTGAAACTGTAAAATATTAAGGGGATGAAGGTACAAGTATGAAGTTAAGAAACAAAGTAGCAAATCATAAAATTGTACAGTTGAAAAATAACTTCATACCTAAAGGATTGGTTCCTTTGGAAAGGTTGTTTAATAAAAATGATGTGCCTCACAAACCTGTAATTCAACCTAAAGAAGATATGGAAGAAGTGAATAATGGCACTGATAAAGAACCTAAGAACATAAAATTATCTAAGTTGTTTCCTAAGGAAATAAAATAGATATATATAAAATTGTTCAAAATGCATATAAATGTGTTTGCATGGAAGTATGAATATTTAAAGACATATGACACATCAATAGTTGAACATAAAATTATTTTCAAGCCAGGAACAAATCATTTTAAGCAGAAGCTCAAGAAAACTAATCCTATTTTGTTTCCCATTATAGAAAAGGAAATAAGGAAATAAGGAAATTGTTAGTTGCAAAAATAACAATTCCTTTAAGATAATCCAAATGGGTTTCTAATCTTGTTCATTTCATAAAAAGAGTGGAAAAATAAGGTTGTGTGTTGATTTCAGAAACTTGAACAAATGTTCACTCAAAGATAACTACCCTCTACCTAAAATGGATCAGATTTTGCACAAAGTGGTAGGAGAAAACATAATTTCTATAATGGATGGTTTTTCAAACTATACCCAATTTTTCATGAGTAAAGAATATAAGGAGAAAAAAACATTCACTACCCCATGGGGAACTTTCATGTATGATAAGATGTCATTTGGGTTAATGAATGCGGGAGCCACTTTTCAGTGTGCAATGGGCAGAGATTTTGTGGGAGATACTGATAAATTCATAGTTTTTTATCTTGATGATATGATTGTGTTTTCAAAGACTAATAATGAACATTTATGTCATTTAAAGCAGACATTCAACAAATGCAGAAGCTATCTCCTTTCCCTAAATCCCAAGAAGTCTAGTTTTACCTTACAGGAGGGGAAGTTGTTGGGACACGTTGTGTCAAAAGGTGGAGTGAGAATAGACCCTGAAAGGGTAGCTGCAATTCAATTATTAGAAGCTCCAAGAAATTAAAAGGAGGTGGAGTCATTCATGGGAAGAATAAACTTTCTGAGAATATTTATTCCAAATCTGTCTGAGTTAATTACGACCATTACCAACATGTTAAAAACATGTAATGGGGTGAAATGGACCAAATAAGAAAAGGAATATTTTGAATCCCTGAAAATATTTATAGGAGAGGCACCAGTGTTGATCAACTCTGATTGTTCAAAGCATTTCCTCAAATTCCCCTTTGCATCCACACATAACATTGTAGTTGTATTATTATAGAAGAATGAAGATGGCAATGAGCAACCAATTGTTTTTTCAGTAAGGCCCTTAGAGATGTTGAACTAAAGTACAGTTTGATGGAAAAACAGGTTTATGCAATGGTGAAAGCATTGAAATATTTTAGGTGTTATGTATTACATTAAAAAATTATTCCTTATGTCCAACACACACAGTGGTAAAAGCTATTATCTGCTAGACTGATAGTGAAGGAAGGAAGGTAAAGTGGATTACTAAAAGCCAAGAATATGGCGTGGATATAAAACCAAAAAAATTGGTCAAAGGATAGGGACTGGATAAGTTGTTAGTTGAATTAAATTCCAAATATTTAGACCTAAATTTGATTACAGAGCAAATAGAAGAAGAAAAAATGAAAAAGTGTACAAGAAGCACATAATGTACAATGAAAGTGAACCCAAAATTTCAAGAATCTGAATGGTATAAGGACACTGTCTATTAGTTGATTAACTTAGAAGGTCCAGAGCATATATCCAAATATAAAGATAGATCTCTAAAGTTGCAAGAAGTAAAATAATGTATCATGGATGAGTACCTCTATTGGAGAGACCCTCAAGGATTTTTTCTCAATTTTGTGGTTGAAAAGGAAATTGAGGGGATTATCACATAATTACATAAAGGAGTATGTGGAGGCCATCATGCATGGAGGGCTACTTCCCACAAAGTTTTGAGAGATGGGTATTATTGGCCAAATTTATTCGCTGATACAAATCTCATTGTAAGATCATGCATTGAATGTCAAATATTTGCAGGTAAACAAAAGTTGAGGCCACTACCTTTGAAGCTTATTGTAGCTACAACACCTTTTCGGCATTGGGTTTTGGACTTCATTGGGGAAATAAATCATAATTCTAGTGGCTAACATAGATTGATTCTCACTTCTACATGTTATTTCACCAAATGGGTTGAAGCTATTCCTACCAGATTATCAAATGAATATGTGATCATGAGCTTCCTGGAAGAAAACATCCTAACAAGGTTTGGTTGTCCAAAGAAGATAATCAGTGACAATGCACCAGCATTCAAATCTGTCAAACCGATTGAATTCTGCCAAAAATATAATATTGAGCTTGGTCATTCTACAACATACTACCCATAGGGTAATGGACTTGCAGAGTCATCTAGTCCTAAAATGGGATGCCAAAAGAGAATATAGGGGCAAGCATGGAAATTTTGACAACTTATGGATAGGCCCATATGTGATCTATGCAGTTAAAACAAACAATACTTTTATTCTGATTGAACTTGATGGTGAGAAGATACAATATCATGTCAATGGTAGACTGCTGAAACATTTCTTCATCTATTGAATCCAGGTTCCATGACTTTTGTAAATAGTATAATAAAAGCATTTCAGTTTCAAGCTTTACTTAGCTTTTCACAATATTTCAATTACAGTATTTTCCTTTACCATGTTTGTAAATATTTTAAAATAAAATAGTATGCAAGATTTAAACAAATTTTAAAAAGAAGTCTCAGGAAAATGACTCCATAGCCCAATGAAAGGAAGGCACAGGTCTACAAGTTATGAGCAACCTGTGGAGAAAGATGTTGTCCCTGCAGAGATGATGTTAGTACAGTGAATTTTCAAGGCTCCCAAGCCCTCGAAATTCCTTCTATATGACCCAAAGATCAACTCAAAGGAACTGAATCATGAAGATCGTAGGTTAACAAGTCATACCAAGAACCTAGCAACGAGATCAAGCATCAGCTAGGAAATAGTAGAGAGTCGTAGATCTAGAAAGATCTAACAGACAAGATGAATAGTGCTTGGGAAAGTTGCAAGATAGATGCGGCCATAAGGAGAACGAGCATATCTATGAGCTGATAGATCAGATCAAGGGCCCATATTAAAAGCACAAAGTTGAAATGACAACACATTAAGAGAAAAGAGTAACTGAGCTATTTCAGAAAAGTCATATCTAATCTGACGATGTAAATAAATAACACATTCGTAACGTACACAGAAAAATAATGGGCCCATACATGCATAAGGGAAAAAACCCTCGATACATGTGGCTTATTTTCATTGGCCACACGTCCTCGTGGACCTTTTTATAAACCAACCAGTGAGTGATTGTTACCACCCTAAGAAACCAGGGTTGTTTCTGCTCGGGATAAATTTGTGGTCCCACGGTCAACCTGAGTCACCCCTACCTAGTCACGTCAATCAGTCGGGGCCCAGTGTAAAAGTTTATGTTACACCCCCCTCAACTGTTGGAGTATCGGTACAACCTCCACATGGTATAACCGCTGCACCTCTGGGAATATAAAACAAGTGGCCTAACCGCCACTCCTAGTGATAGGACCCTGTGCTGGGTTTCAAATGTTCATCAAAATCTGCAAGTTTTGGTGTAATGACAAACATTACATGGAATCATAGCATAGGTCTCGGGTTCAATTCCCCCGAGCCACGCCGGAGGCGGGGTGTTGGAGTATTGGTACAACCTCCACATTGTATAACCACCACACCTCTGGGAATATAAAACAAGTGGACTAACCACCACTCCTAGTGATAGGTACTTGTGTTGGGTTTCAAATGTTCATCAACATCTGCAGGTTTGGTGTAATGACAAACCTTACATCAACAATTAATACGCCACCAAATTTCAAATTTGAATATGCAAAGTCTCTAAAAGGTCATGTTGTCAATTTGTTGAGGTCATTGTCATTCAAGTCATTCAAAGCACCAATTGAACACACATCCTGCTCACAAGTACTCCCAACAGTCGAACCAGTTAGTAATACGAACAACCAGTCATCCTCCAGATCAGTTAACCAAGTATTTTATCTTTTTACCAAGTTGTGTTTACCACTTCCCTCTACAAACTATTTTTACACTAACTTGTAAGTTGAGCCAATTCAACCTTGAACCAGTAACTTCAGCCATTAAAATATCTCAATAAACCTTTGAAATTGCTCCAAAGACTATTTCATCTGAGAATGTGTCCATATTTGACCAGCAGGCT
Source organism: Pseudotsuga menziesii (assembly GCA_001517045.1). Lineage (NCBI taxonomy): Eukaryota > Viridiplantae > Streptophyta > Pinopsida > Pinales > Pinaceae > Pseudotsuga > Pseudotsuga menziesii. The sequence continues at coordinate 41,526 of LPNX010518966.1, forward strand.
CACATCATAGACCCTAAAGTTACTCATTCTGACCTGATCCAAACCTTAAATGAAGCCCAAATTAGGGATTTTTCTGATCAAGACACCTACAATATATGGGATTCATGCCTGGTACATTAGGGGTTTCCCCTAGTCATCCATTTACTAGAATTTATCGCTTGGTGTTCTACCTATTACTCCCCAAGTCGGAAAGAACCATGTCCTCGAATAGAACTAGGATTATTTTCAAATTGATGCTGAGAATATTAGGAATATTTTTCCATCCTTAAAGAATAATGCCTCCTGGTTATAGGGGAAATAGAAATAGCCCTAAAATACTAAACCTTTATCCCTAATCATAAGGCTTCTATCCTAATCCATCATATGGAACCCAGTATGATTACAAAGAACTCAAAACCCACATATAAAATTGTATTCTTCAAACCTGAATCCAGGAAAATCATTGCCCTCTTGTGCACCATCCTAGGTTGCAAAAGTGATGAAGAAGTTGATGAAACTATAGTAGGATTCCTAGCACACCTACACCCTGCTACCAAAGAAATCCCCAAATGGAATATCTCTATTTTCCTAGACCAAGCTCTAAACCAGCAATTAACTAAATACCCTTCCCTAGAGATCTTCAAATACCCTTCCTTCCTTTTATTCATGTTCCTGTATCAAAACTTCAAGCATTTTTAAGGTATAGGTTTAAAGATGATAGCTCAAATGGACAGAGAGATCCTAGTACATGAATGAAACCCTTTATTTGTTAAGCAAGCAAATAATTCTAATTTTATAGAATTTACTAATAAAGTGATGAAGATTTCCTACATCGTCATTCATGGAGTTCACCTACCCAGAATTCCCAAGGAGGGTAGAGAACAGTTGCAATTCACGCCAAAAATTAGAGTAGGTGAATGGTTTCTATTCAAACACCAAAAAATCATCAGATTCTATGGTATTGAGGGGAAACCATACAAGCTACCTACCTTTCTGACTATTAGAATTTTGGAAATGGAATATATCAGATGAACTACACTTTGGAGGTTTCGAACAACATTAATCTTTCCATATCTCAAAAGATTTGGGTGATTTCCAAGTCAAAGCTTTGAGCGTTGTTCAATATATGGAAGGATTCCTAGCAGATAAATTTAGAGAAGGATAAACCAGTGGGATATGGTCCACACAGAGTGATATCAAAACAAAGGTTAGAAAATAAAAATTCATCCTATGGTTGTAATCCCAAGAAATTTTTTGAAAATATTGCAAATAAAGACAATTGGGAGGAAGTTGAAAAGATTTTGAAAGCTTCAGCAGTATAAAATGAGCCTGAGCAGGTGGTAGGGAAGAAATGAGGAACAAAAGACATGGAAATAGACCAAGAGGAGAAAGATACTCAAGATAAGAAGGTGAGAACATATACACCAGAGATAACCAAAGAATTGGTATAAAAGTGGATAGAAGCATAGGTATATAAGGAAGTTGGTGGATTGAATAAACAAGCAATAGTCCAAGGAAAACCATAAACTAGTTTTATGCCTTATCCCTCCCTGTAATTCACAGTTTCCCAAAATTCAAAGAGCCTCACTTTAACAAGACTCGTCCTAATACAAACTGATTTACGGTCTATCTACAGAGAAATAAGAAAGGATAGTTAACAAAATATAAATAATTACAGGAAACAAGATACACCTTCTCAAAAAATATTGCTAACAACAACAGATAGTGTAGATGACAACTTCAGGTATCCAGTGATAGAGCCTATGGTTCCAATACCCACCAGTTTGAGAGACTATAAAGTTGAAAAACATGTTATAAACCGGGGGAATTTTGCTAAGTTAGATAAGTAGATTTCTTGAAGCAAGTGACATGATATATTTAGAGGTAGTGAAGGCTATGAAAACACAGAAGAGATTGGGGGAAGCTCTAAGTAAGGTTGGAGGACTTTTAAAAGTAGAGAAGTAGACCACAAGGCCCAAACAGGTAACCATAAAGGATCCAGAGGAAAAGATAGTTGCTTTAAGTTCAAATCCTAATGATCGATCCCAATTCAATTCACTAATATCTAAAAAAGATAATGAAATAGAAAATCTGAAGAAATAGCTCAAAATACCTAATGTGAACCCAGTGCAAACAATAGAGATCCATCAGGTAGAAAAAGAAAAGGAATGATGGTTAATTCCTATGGTAAAATACAAAGTATTAGCAGAATACAAAGACAAGAGAACCAGTGAGATGTCATCACAGATAGCCACACTAGAATTTCATAAAATTGCTAGAGGACAATCTATTCCCCTATCAACACTTACATTTCCAGCATCAGAGTAGACACCAGTTCAAACGGGATCAAAGTAGAGTATTCAAGAGCCTATAACTTATCCACCAACAAAAGAATTAGTATATGTGGATTCCATGGAGGAAAATGAAACTCCAGTTGAACTAGCAGGATTGAAGAGGATGTACACACCAAGATCAGAGGCCCAGAAGATGACATCACACAGAAAAATAACAAAATTATTGAGTTGGCACATGATGTAAGCAAAACGGATGATGACATCACTAACCTAAAAAAAGTAGATGACTTGAAAGGTCAAGTTACATCATTACAAATGGATTCTCAAGGAGAATAGTTTCTAAGGAGAACAACTCAAGAAATATGGGACAAAATAGCTCAACTATTCAACAAGGGTTATCTTCTCAACATCCATAGATTGCACAACAAACTCCTCCTTAAGCTCAATAATTTGCAAAAATACAACCTATGGCACAATAATATGCAAGACAATCTATTGCACTGGCATTCATGCCATATGAAAACACATTGTAACATGGAAGTCCAACATACACATAAATGCTACAAAGAATGAGCCAAATTGCCATTCCACCTAGATATTCACGCGCTCCATCTTAGAAAGCATTGCATGGACATGAATAACACGCCCAAGGAAAGAAAAGAGGCGGAGGCAGAAAGAAGAACTGAAATAGAGCTTAATTTTTTAATGTAAAAAGTAAATAGTGAAAAACTATTATTTTTCTATTAGAGTCAAATCAAAAGAAAACTAATTTTAGACACCCCAGAGGCCTATATAATGTAGCTCAAGATATGAGCAAAAGGCAAGAAATTTTAGAACTAGAAGTATTATTTCTATATTGTTGAATCGAATGTATATTTTTTCCATGTAAATATTTTGACGGAGATTATAATTAAATGAAGTCTTGCATATTGTTGCTTCTATGTTTGTCCTTTTGTGTTTGTGATTATCTGTTTGTGAGGATTCATGAGAAAAATAATACAGTGAATGCAATACAATTTGATCTTAATTGAGTCTGGTGATGCTTTATTCATGGTTAAATGTTAGATATCATTGCATAAGTTCAAACTTCATTTGATTTTGTCGTGATATTTAATACACTTTGTGATTGCTCTATAAATAGAAATCTTTTGTGTCACATACCCCAATTTGCAAAAACAACTTTATATTATTTGAGGAACACTATTTTAAAATTTTATGCTAAGTTGTAATTGATGACCCAGTGGGGTCAAGAATATTTAATGTAAATTCAGAATATTTTATTTATAAATAAATAAATGAGGAGACAACAGCTTAGGAGAGCTGTTAAAAGAGTGTTTACTGTTCAATTGGTGGAGGAGACTGGGTGGAGAGGAAATTGACATGTGGCAGCATCCTCAAACCACTTCCAACTGTTGCAGGTGGCAACTTCCCTATATTTGTGGTCATGATTCCCCAAGAAAGTGGAATCAGAGCAGGTGGCTCATTTAATGAAAACTGACCCAGAAGACCTAGGCATCTCTATAAAATTTCCCATTGAAGAGAGCTGGGGCTGCTCATTCTAGAGAAGTGATCATTCAGGGTGAATGAATTTACTCAAGAGAAATTCAATGGAGGGGAGTCTGGAATATGTTTGAGGGGATAACTGCTGAGATTGATCTAGTTGCAGATTTTAAGCTGAAGATCATACTGCTAAGAGCATATTTTTATTACTGAGATAATTGAACCAATTAAGTGACAGAGGTTTTACAGTTGCATTCTCCACCCAGTTCTCAGCCAAGAAGACCAGGAACAGGCTCGGGGGTCCTGTGGAAGCGTTGTTTGAGCGCTCTCCAGGAGATTGGTAGGGAGGAACAGCCTCCTTAAGCTGTTGTCGTCTTGTCCTCAACATGTTCTATTTTGTTTTTACTGTCTTCGGTTAAATAATTCGTAGTTTATCTATTACATGCATTGTTAGTGTTTAGGGTTTATGAATGAAAAATAACTGTGTAATGTTAAGTTCAGTCAAATTTATAGATTATTTATAGAAATGGAAATGATCATATAAATAGTGAAATAGATAGAAATTAAATTCCAAGCTGTGTTTTTCCACACCTGTACTCAGGTCATACTCTAGCACAGTTGGATTGTTTTAAGTAAATGAAATGATTCTTTTATTAGAATAAAAATAGTAGATATGATTCTTGTATCAGCATGTAAATAGAAATAGATTTTATTTCAATGTTTATGAAATATACTGAAAAAGCAGTGCTATGTTTTACTTGCACTTATTTTTTTATTTTAACCAACAAAATGGAAACACAGGTATAAGAAAATAGTAAATACACTATTACTAGAGTACTAGTATATTGATAGGAAATAAACATATTACAGTAAAATAAACAACTAATATTTGAGAAAGCATGCAAAAAAAAGATATTAGTAAAACAGTTTTAAAATATTAACTTAACAAACCAGAGTAAGGATTCTTTTATAATCCTTTTATATTTATAAAAATTACTGAGAGTCGAGGTTATTCTAGTTTTTAAGTATGCTGCACTAAAAATCTAAGTATTTTTTCCTTAACTAAAAACTAGAAGTAAAACTGTTAGAATCTTTTCATTTTCCTACAGAGTTAACATCATAATTACAACTGTAAATCATATTATCTTCCATTATTCCATTTTTTAAAAATAGAGTTAAGAATACTATAAGCAGAAACAAAATTTCTTAAGTTGTAGGGTTTATAGTATTTCTTTTAACCCTTAAAAGCCAAGTACTAGAATTTAACATTATCTTCTAAACAAAGCTTAAAATAATTTATAATTTACAGAGTAGTAATGAATAAAATATACAGGTAAATAACGAACAAATTACACTAGTAATTATAAACCATGTACAATATAAATCTCAAATCTAGGAAAGCTTATAGCCTGTAAGAATCAAAGGGGCGAAACCCTTTCTACTATTAAAACCAAATACATAATAATCCTTTATTAAAATATAACCAATTAAATTGCTGACTGTAAGAGTAAAAACCCCGTGAACCATACAACTAGACTGTTCTAGAGTATTCTTTCTTAAAACCAAATATATATATAAATTTTTTATATTAACAATAAGCTAAATACACTACTGACATGTTAAACAAAACCCAATTCACAGTCTTCATGTAAAAGAAAAACTGAAGCAAACGAGACTGAGCTCTTTTAAAAACTCAAAGCATAAAGGAGATTCTTATATTCTTAAATCAACAGTATTACATCATCAAGCCGTAAGGCTGATTTTGTTTAACCAAAACCAAATACACATCACGGTTCAAGAGCCTGTGGTACCCAGCGAGCACTACAAGGGTTTTCACTTAAAATATGAGTACTAAACAAAATAAATATCATAACCAGTAGAGAGTTCGGAGCTAGGTTTCCAAACACAAGAACCTTCAACCAACAACCATTTCACAAGCAGCGAGAACCCACGACGAGACCGGGGCTTACCCGTTTGAAAGCCCATGAAGTTCACTAATGCATGAGAGGCATTTCCTTTCAAGTCTGGAGTCATTGGAGGTAGCCTACAAATTTAAATACCAAACATTATTCACAACTCTATTCATATTTTATTAAAACCTTAACTAGAAAATAATTTGACGAAAGGAAAGAGTACAGAGTAAAAGCATTGACCTGTGAGTATGAGGTATTTGGAGCCGAAAAGGAACAGTCACCAGCTTGAGTTAACTACACAAAGAAGCAAGCAAACCCTCATGCCAACCCTGTGACAGAGGCAACAAAGATACAGCACTCAATCTCCTCGATGTTGAAGCAAAGAACGGACAGACACAAGGGTAAAACCAGTTCCAGGTTTCGAGCTACATGAAGGAGTTCAAAACCACGCACACCGTGTTCTCTCAACTCACTGCAGAAACTAAAAAACACCTACTACGAAACCCTAAACCACATTACATAGTATTGCAGACCTAGTACCAAAGGTTAAAGGAGAGTAGGCCTCTCATGGCTGCAAAGAGTTTTCACAACGTAGCTTACAGTAAACAAGCCCTCGAAGAAAAATGCAAGAGAGTAGGGTTTCGATGTGTTATAAGTCAACCAATGCATGGTGGAGACTTATCCACGTGCCCTTCTAGAAATGTAACCAAGAGTGGGTCGATTTCTATAGTCAACCCTACACATTCAAATGTAAACTTATCATTACCAATAATGCAACCCATGCTATCGACGATATTTTTAAATAGTTCATATCGTTTGCCATAATGAAAATATTGCAATTGACTATATTGTAAAAGTACTTATCATTGCCCATAATGAAATTTATGCCTTTGACCATAGTCTATCATACATATGATTGCTCATCATACAAACCTTGACATCGATGATATTAAACTATGCTTTGGAACTAGTATTATATAAGAGCAAACCTTAAATAATGTTATTGCCTTTAGTTTCGATTTCACCACAGTAGTTACTCGGTAGAGAAACTACCTTAAAAATACAAGTAGCATTGTTTGTTGTAACATTGCAATAACACTTGTATCATGGCGATAATCTAGAGATTAAGATTACAGCTTGTAAACTAGCTGTGCAAAACATAATTATAGTTGCAAACAAATCAAACAAACTGGTATTGTTTCACGACTAGTAAAGAAGAATTAGAGTAAAGATATGTTGTTAATTACAATATCTTTTATAAACTAATAACTCTAAACATTTCACATAAAACTCGATGCTGTTAAATGAAGGAGTCTTCAAGGAAACTGAAGACAAACCTCATTGCAAGAGTCTCTCATAACCAAACTAATAACTCATTGTAAACTTTACCTTTGGAAAATATAGGATTATGTTCATACATAAGAAGCAATGCATTTGAGTTTTGAAAATGACAATAACAGTAAGATCATGATACAATGGAAGTAATTATACGCCAATATCAGGAGCTCTATGCTCGCTATAAGAATCTATAATGGACTAGGTATTATAATCTTACGACAGAAAGAAACCTTGGAAGAACTCATTCTCGTAAATGGCATTTACAATGTTAAGGATAAAAGTCATTATGGCTTAAAAATAAATGTTGTCATAGATCCAAAACAACAAAGGAATTTACTTTACCTCATTAGAGTCTTGTATCTTGATAATCAATTAATATACTAGCATCTTATCATGCTAAGAAGTACTTTTCGACTTAATTCAAAATAAACTCCTACTTGATCAAACGCTTACCTATTGAACCTGTAAGAACCAGCAATCCATTGAGTTAGTAGAATGCTAAGTAAGCCCCGAGTTCAAACATGGTTTCTCACCTACTTGACAAAAGTAATCATCAGTATAACTAACAGCAAATAAATGCAAGACAGTTTTATATAACTAACAAAAAAATTAAATTTATATTAGTTTTCTGTATTTAAAACCAATCCTTAAAAATTGTCAAAACTGTTTCATCGTCCGCTAACCACTAGCAGTTACTAAACTGTGATATTAGACATTTTATGTCACTTTAAAAATTTTAAATTTTTATGAAATTTTGGGGTTATGACATGTGGTATCAGAGCACAAGGTTCAAACACTAGGCCTTGATGAAGCTCAACTTGCTTATATGGAACAGTGAATTTAAAATCATTTTGCTGATCTTGTTTTCTTTTAATGTTATCAACAGAGAAATTTGTTTCTGAGTTTAACGACATGTATGGAAAGATTGGAGGAATATGCTGAAGAGGAATCTCCCTATACTGAACAAGATAATTTACAAAGAGAACCTATACAAGAAGACATAACCACTAATTCCTCAGAACTTTTACAAACAGTAAAAGAATTAAAATATGAAATGGAATCTGTTAAAAAAGAAAATGAGAGGATTCTGAGAGCTCAGGAGGAGCTGAATTAGATCTTAATAAAAAGATTTCATACTGAGGGAAGGGGTAAAAGAGTTGATTTGGAAGATATAAGTTACCAACATAAGTATAAAAAGACTAAACAGATTAAAAATGAAAGTAGCTCATCTTCCGAAGTATTTGGTGATCAACGTAATTCTTATTACACTAATGACAGTAGTGAGGATAACCACCATACTAGGAAAAGAAAATATAAACCTTATGAAGAAATTTATGGAGAGTTTAAGAAGATCAAGCCGCCAACATTTAATGGAGAAACTGAAAAGGGGGAGGAAGCGGAATCCTGGCTATCCGGGATGAAGAAGTACTTACAGATTTATAACTATTCTAACCAATTAAAGGCTAGGATGGCTATTTATAATCTCACAGGGAAAGCTAATATATGGTGGCAAGATTTAAAGAGAGTGAAAGGTATAAGAGAGAATAACATAAATTGGAGTACATTCAAGAAATACTTTAAAAAGAAATTTTTATCTGAACAGTACTATAAAGAAAGGGCTAAAGAATTCTATGAGCTAAAACTAGGTACAATGACTTTGAAAGATTTGAACGGAAAGTTTTTAAGTCTGCTTAGGTATGTGCCATACCTTGTGGAGGAAAAACCGAAGGTACAGCGGTTTCTCAGCTGTTTACCTTATCACATAAAGGATAGGATTGAGTATGACAATCCAAAAACCCTGGAAGAAGCTGTGAGGAAAGCAAATTTATGTTATGAACAGAATAAAAAAAATGAGAGTATGGCCAACTGGAAGGCCAAAAAGAATAATAATTATGATCAAAACAAGAAAGAGTTTGTGCCTAATCGAAATTCTAAAAATAATAATGGCAGAAATTTTTCTAATAAGAATTTCTAGGGTAATAAGAATAATTCACAGAACAATCAAAAAAATAAAGAGCCTACTAATAATCACAGTAATTACACAAAGAACTTTGAACGAAAAGAACTCGTAAAGTGTTGGGAATGCAATGGTCCACATTATGCCTCAGTCTGTCCCAATCATAAAAAGACTGTCAGCAATATCCACACAATACAGGAGGAGATGACTGTTGGAGATTTAGCGAGGACTATGCCCAGGATCAATGCAGCTTTGGAGAATCGGCAAGCAGACTATCAAACTTCCATGGTGGAAGTAGAAGGTAAAATAAACCAAACACCTATATCTATTTTAATTGATCTAGGAGCTAGTTTAAGCTATAATTCTCCTAACTTGGTAGAAAAGTGTCAACTGCCTGTTGAAAAGTTTGCAAGTTTTTGGTTAGTTCAGTTAGCTACTGGTGCAAAGAGAAAAGTAATTAGATTTGTAAAGAATTATGCAATAACTATGGATCAATTTTAAACTTTTGTTAAACTTAATGTACTACCTCTAGGTTCATACTACATACTAATTGGTATGGATTGGTTAGAGCAGCATAGGGTGGTTTTGAATTGCTATGATAAAACCTTTACTTGTATAAATAACAATGGAAAACTAATAAGCGTAAAAGGAATCCTTAGGAAAACAACCGTAAGGCATATTTCTGCTCTGCAGCTTAAGAGAGCTGTTAAGAAAGGTTGTAAGGCTTGTGCAGTAATAGTAACCAATGAGGAAAATCTAAACAACATAGATAAATTAAAATTTGAGGATATACTAGTTCTAAAGGAATTTGCAAATGTATTTTCGGAAGAAATTCTGGGACTGCCTCCAAAGAGGGAATTAGATTTTACCGTTGAGCTGGTACCTGGTGCAATGCCCATCTCAAAGGCCCCTTATCAGATGAATATACTTGAACTTAATGAACTTAAGTCACAATTAAAAGAACTTATTGACAAGAATTATATTCGACCCAGTGTGTCTCCTTGGGGGGCACCTGTCATCTTTGTTAAGAAAAAGGACGGAACTCTACGACTCTGCATAGATTATCGTCAATTAAATAATATGACTATCAAGAACAGATACCCGCTACCTCGCATAGATGATCTGTTTGATCAACTACATGGAGCCACGGTATTCTCAAAAATTGATTTACGGTCTAGATATCACCAAGAAAGAATTAAAGATGAAGACATCTTTAAAACAACTTTTAGGACTCGATATGGACATTACGAGTTTGTCGTCATGCCATTCGGGCTTACTAACGCTCCTGCTATTTTTATGTGTCTAATGAATAATGTAATGCATAAATATCTGGATAAATTTGTGGTCGTGTTTATCGACGACATATTAATTTATTTGAAATCTGAAGAAGAACATAAAGAACATTTAAAAATTGTTTTGCAAGAGTTGCGAGATCATCAACTCTTTGCAAAGTTTAGTAATTGCGACTTCTTTAAAGATAAAATCTAGTACTTATGTCATGTGGTGACTAAAGAAGGAATTTCGGTGGATCCTGAAAAGATAAAGGCAATCGAAGATTGGCCAGTTCCTAAAGACGTAACTGATGTCCAATCATTTGTGGGGATTACCCGTTATTTTTTTTTTTAACAGAAACAGAAAAGGGGGTTGTATTAACAGGCTGTGCACAGCCATTCATTACATATCCGAAGGGAGGTATATAGCCGGGATGGCTCATAAACAACAAACTGAACAGAGTCTATTTCCCAAAACAGAGAACACAAAATTGCTTCTGAACTGCAAACTAAACGAGTTGTAAAAACCCTCACAAATTGACTACATAACAGAGTGCAGAAAAACATCATTCATACAAAATGTTGAAAAGAAACCCCTTGCTAAACTGAGCGAAAGACAGACAAAGAAAATCAGTTTCCTCTAAGCTGACGGGGCAGCTGAACTGATTCCTCTTCCATGGGCTGGGAGGCTGAGGTGTTATTTCCGTTTACCCTGCTCTCCTGGTTCATTGAAACAAGCC
>LPNX010518966.1:57232-80291 GCA_001517045.1 Pseudotsuga menziesii
GCAGAGCTTAGCTTGACCTCAGGAACTTCAACGAGCTTGACGAATCGGGAGGATGAGGCGGCGGCCGACGGTTCGCCCAGGAGGGACGCCACAATATTCCGGAACTGATCCTCAATGGAGGGGGGATCAGGCGGATCCATGGAGGAACCGCCGATCATCACGAAGCAACCGCGGCTCTGCAAGGGACGGAACGGAGCTAGGGTTTCGCAGAGCTCTCACTGCTATTACCCGTTATTACCGGAGGTTCATCGAAGGGTTTTCGAGAATCGCAAATCCGATAACCTCTTTGCAGAAAAAGGGAAAGAAATTTGATTGCAATCAGAAGTGCGAGGATAATTTTAAAAAGTTAAAAACCTTATTAACTGGCACACCAATTTTAAGAATAGCTGATCCAAATAAATATTTTATAGTATGTACTGACACTTGCAATGACGGTTTAGGTGGAGTATTGACTCAAGAAGGACATGTTATTGCTTATGAGTCTAGGAAATTGAAACTTCATGAAAATAATTATGCAACCTATGACTTGGAATTAGCTGCTGTCATACATCCTTTAAAGATGTGGTGTCATCATTTAATTGGAAGAAATTTATTTTAATGACAGATAATAAAAGATTAAAATATCTGTTAGATCAACCTAACCTGAATGCTAGACAAGCTAGGTGGCTAGCTTTTCTCAGTGAATATGATTTCGAAATTCAACACATTAAAGAGAAAGAAAATAAAGTTGTTGATGCATTAAGTAGAAATGCAAAGCTGAATTTTACAGCAACTATCAGCACTTATACAATAGATTTGAAAGAACAACTTAAAACAAGGATAGAACAAGATGAAAATTATCTAAAGTTACAAGCAAAAGAAAAAGAAAATCCAATAGAAAGTCTAAGTACAGGGTACAACTTGAATAAAAATTGATTTTTACTATATAAAGACGGAATATATGTACCTAAGGTTAAGTTATTAATTTTAGACGAAATCCATAAAACTCCTTACTCAGGCCATCCGGGTTATCAGAAAACTATAACCATGTTAAGAAAATGATATTTTTGGCCAAACATGAAGACTGAATTGACAGAATATATTGCTAGATGCTTTGAATGTAAGCAAGTAAAAACTGAACATCAGCATCCAGCTGGATTACTTCAGCCTTTGCCCATTCCTAGCTGGAAATGGGAGATAATTAGTCTTGATTTTGTTACTGGACTGCCTAAAAATCAGAACTTAAACGACTCCATAATGGTAGTGGTTGAAAAATTGAGTAAAGCGACCCATTTTATACCTGTAAAAACTACTTATAAAGCTGCAAATATAGCTGATATATTTTTTAAGCAAATTTTCCCACTGCATGGAATACCGAAGGTTATAATTTCAGACCGAGACCGTAAATTTACAGGTAACTTTTGGAGATCTTTGTTTAAATGATTAAATACTACGTTAAATTTTAGTACCTCCTTCCATCCTCAAACTGATGGACAGACTGAAAGAGTAAATCAGGTACTGGAAGATCTACTAAGAATGTATGTAAAGGAACCAGGTAAATTGGAAGATTATTTACACTTGGTAGAATTTGCTTATAATAATAATTATCAAGTTTCAGCTAGATATAGTCCTTTCGAAATTCTGTATAGAAGGAAATGTAACACTCCCATCTCTTGGAGTAATCCGGTGGACAGGTTAGTATTAGGACCTGAATTATTGAAAGAATCGGAAGAAATTGTAAAGCAGGTACAAGGTAATTTGAAAATTGCGCAAGACCGATAGAAAAGTCAAACAGACCTTAAAAGAATTCCAAAAGAGTTCCAGGTAGGTGAACATGTTTTCATTAAGGTGAGACCCAAAAAGAGTTCTCTGAGGTTGGGTAGTTGTGCCAAACTAGCACCTCGTTATTGTGGTCCTTTTGAAATACTATCCAGGATTGGACAAGTAGCCTATCAAGTAGCCTTACCACCAAATTTAAGAGTTCACAATGTTTTTCACATTTCTGTATTAAAGAAATATGTGCATGATGCTACTCATGTTATTAACTAGAATGATGTACAGGTGGAACCCGAAAGAGATTTTCTGGTGAAACCGGACTGTATGCTCGAGCAGAGGGAGATCACACTTCAGAACCACACCATTGGTCAAGTGAAGGTGCAATGGAAGCACCTTAGTCTAAAGGAAGCCACCTGAGAATTGAAAAGTCATATGCGGGATGCATATCCAATTCTATTTCAGGGGAACTCTGAGGACGAGGAATAAATAACATCGAGGACGATGTTATAATTGAAAGGGGTGTGTATGTCACATACCCCAATTTGCAAAAACAATTTTATATTATTTGAGGAATATTATGTTAAATTTTATGCTAAGTTGTAATTGATCACCCAGTGGAATCAAGAATATTTAATGTAAATTCAGAATATTTTATTTAAAAATAAATAAATGAGGAGACAACAGCTTAGGAGAGCTATTAAAAGAGTGTTTACTGGTCAATTGGTGGAGGAGACTGGGTGGAGAGCAAACTGACATGTGGAAGCATCCTTAAACCACTTCCAACTATTGCAGGTGGCAACTTCCCTATATTTGTGGTTATGATTCCCCAAGAAAGTGGAATTAGAACAGGTGGCTCATTTAATGAAAACTGACCCAGAGGACCTAGGCATCTCTATAAAATTTCCCATTGAAGAGAACTAAGGCTGTTCATTGTAAAGAAGTGATCATTCAGGGTGAATGAATTTACTAAAGAGAAATTCAATGGAGAGGAGTCTAAAATATGTTTGAGGGGATAACTGCTGAGATTGATCTAGTTGCACCTTTTAAGCTGAAGATCATACTGCTGAGAGTAGATTTTTATTACTAAGGTAATTGAACCAGTCAGGTGACAGAGGTTTTACAGTTGCATTCTCCACCCAGTTCTCAGCCAAGAAGACCAGGAACAGGCTCGGGGGTCCTGAGGAAGCGTTTTTTGAGCGCTCTCAAAGAGATTGGTAGGGAGGAACGACCTCTTTAAGCTATTGTCGTTTTCTCCTCAACAGGTTCTATTTTGTTTTTACTGTCTTCAGTTAAATCATTCATAGTTTATCTATTACAGGCATTGTTAGTGTTTAGGGTTTATGAATGAAAAATAACTGTGTAATGTTAAGTTCAGTAAAATTTATAGATTATTTATAGAAATGGAAATGACATGTAAATAGTGAAATAGATAGAAATTAAATTCCAAGCTATGTTTTTTCACACCTGTACTCAGGGCGTACTCTAGCACAGTTGGATTGTTTTAAGTAAATGAAATGATTCTTTTATTAGAATAAAAATAGTAGATATGATTCTTTTATCAACATGTAAATAGAAATAGATTTTACTTCGATGTTTATGAAATATACTGAAAAAGAAATGCTATGTTTAACTTGCACTTATTATTTTATTTTAACCAACTAAATGGAAACACAGGTATAAGAAAATAGTAAATACATTATTACTACAGTACTAGTATACTGATAGGAAATAAAAATATTACAGTAAAATAAACAACTAATATTTGAGAAAGGATGCAAAAAAAGGATATTAACAAAACAGTTTTAAAATATTAACTTAACAAACCAGAGTAAGGATTCTTTTATAATTCTTTTATATTTACAAAAATTACTAAGAGTCAAGATTATTCTAGTTTTTAAGTATGCTGCACTAAAAATCTAAGTATTTTTTCCTTAACTAAAAACTAGAAGTAAAACTGTTAGAATCTTTTCATTTTCCTACAGAGTTAACATCATAATTACAACTGTAAATCATATTATCTTCCATTATTCCATTTCTTAAAAACAGAGTTAAGAATACTATAAGCAGAAACAAAATTTCTTAAGTTGTAGGGTTTACAGCATTTCTTTTAACCTTTAAAAGCCAGGTACTAGAATTTAACATTATCTTCTAAACAGAGCTTAAAATAATTTATAATTGATAGAGTAGTAATGAATAAAATATACAGGTAAATAACGAACAAATTACACTAGTAATTATAAACCATGTACAATATAAATCTCAAACCTAGGCAAGCTCATAGCCTGTAAGAATCAAAGGGGCGAAACCCTTTCTACTATTAAAACCAAATACATAATAATCTTGTATTAAAATATAACCAATTACATTGCTGACTGTAAGAGTAAAAACCCCGCGAACTATACAACTAGACTGTTCTACAATCTTCTTTCTTAAAACCAAATATATATATAAATCTTTTATATTAACAGTAAGCTAAATACACTACTGACAGGTTAAACAAAACCTAGTTCACAGTCTTCATGTAAAAGAAAAATTGAAGCAAACGAGACTGAGCTCTTTTAAAAACTCAGAGCATAAAGGAGATTCTTATATTCTTAAATCAACAGTATTACATCATCAAGCTGTAAGGCTGATTTTGTTTAACCAAAACCAAATACACATCACGGCTCAAGAGCCTGTGCTACCCAGCGAGCACCACAAGGGTTTTCACTTAAAATATGAGTAATAAACAAACTAAATATCATAACCAACAGAGAGTTAGGAGCTAGGTTTCCAACCACAGGAACCTTCAACCAACAACCATTTCGCAAGCAGGGAGAACCCACGACGAGACCGGGGCTTACCCATTTGAAAGCCCACGAAGTTAACCAACGAATGAGAGGCATTTCCTTTCAATTCTGGAGCTGTTGGCGGTAGCTTACAAATTTAAACACCAAACATTATTCAGAACTCTATTCATATTTTATTAAAACCTTAACTAGAAAATAATTCGAGGAAAGGAAAGAGTACAAAGTAAAAGCATTTACCTGTGAGTATGAGGTATTTGGAGCCGAGAAGGAACAATCACCAGCTTGAGTGAACTACACAGAGAAGCAAGCAAACCCTCATGCTAACCCTGTGACAGAGGCAACACAGATACAACACTCAATCTCCTTGATGCCGAAGCAAAGAACGGGCAGACACAAGGGTAAAACTAGTTCCAGGTTTCGAGCTACATGAAGGAGTTCAAACCCATGCACACCGTGTTCTCTCAAGTCACTGCAGAAACTGAAAAACACCTACTATGAAACCCTAAACCACATTGCACAGTATTGCAGACTTAGTACCAAAGGTTAAGGCAGAGCAGGCCTCTCATGGTCGCGAAGAGTTTTCACGGCGCAGCTTAGAGGAAACAAACCCTCGAAGAAAAATGCAAGAGAGTAGGGTTTCGATGTGTTATAACTCAACCAATGCATGGTGGAGAATTATCCACGTGCCCTTCTAGAAATATAACCAAGAGTGGGTCGATTTCTATAGTCAACCCTGCACATTCGAATGTAAACTTATCATTACCAATAATGCAACCCATGCTATCGACGATATTTTTAAATAGTTCATATTGGTTGCCATAATGAAAATATTGAAATCGACTATATTGTAAAAGTACTTATCATTTCCCATAATGAAATTTATTCCTTCGACCATAGTCTATCGTATATATGACTGCTCATCATACAAACCTTGCCATCGATGATATTAAACTATGCTTTGGAACTAGTATTATATAAGAGAAAACCATAAATAATATTATTTCCTTTAGTTTCTACTTCACCACAGTAGTTAGTCGGTAGAGAAACTACCTTAAAAATACAAGTAGCATTGTTTGTTGTAACATTGCAATAACACTTGTATCATGGCGATAATCTAGAGATTAAGATTACAGCTTGTAAACTAGCTGTGCAAAACATAATTATAGTTGCAAACAAATCAAACAAACTGGTATTGTTTCATGACTAGTAAAGAAGAATTAGAGTAAATATATGTTGTTAATTACAATATCTTTTATAAACTAATAACTCTAAACTTTTCACATAAAACTCGATGCTGTTAAATGAAGGAGTCTTCAAGGAGACTGAAGACAAACCTCATTGCAAGAGTCTCTCATAACCAAACTAATAACTCATTGTAAACTTTACCTTCGGAAAATATGGGATTATGTTCATACATAAGAAGCAGTGCACTTGAGTTTTGAAAATGACAGTAGCAGTAAGATCATGATACAGTGGAAGTAATTATACGCCAAGATTAGGAGCTCTATGCTCACTATAAGAATCTATAATGGACTAGGTATTATAATCTTACGACAGAAAGAAACCTTGGAAGAACTCATTCTTGTAAATGGAATTTACGATGTTAAGGATAAAAGTCATTATGGCTTAAAAATAAATGTTGTCATAGATCCAAAACAACAAAGGAATTTACTTTACCTCATCAGAGTCTTGTATCTTAATAATCAATTTATATACTAGCATGTTATCATGCTAAGAAGTACTTCTCGACTTAATTCAAAATAAACTCCTACTTGATCAAACGCTTACCTGCTGAACCTGTAAGAACAAGCAATCCATTGAGTTAGCAAAATGCTAAGTAAGCCCC
This sequence comes from Pseudotsuga menziesii, assembly GCA_001517045.1. NCBI lineage: Eukaryota > Viridiplantae > Streptophyta > Pinopsida > Pinales > Pinaceae > Pseudotsuga > Pseudotsuga menziesii. Next base: position 63,623 of record LPNX010518966.1, read on the forward strand.
GAGTTCAAACATGGTTTCTCACCTACTTGAAAAAAGTAATCATCAGTATAGCTAAGCGAAAATAAATGCAAGACAATTTTATATAACTTAAACAAAAAAATTAAAGTTATATTAGTTTTTTTGTACTTAAAACTAATCCTTAAAAATTGTCAAAACTGTTTCATTATCCGCAAACCACTAGCAGTTACTAAACTGCAATATTAGACATTTTATGTCACTTTAAAAAATTTAAATTTTTATGAAATTTTGGGGTTATGACATTTTGTCTATTTCGCACTTACAAAATGTTTGTTGTTCAAGAAACATAAAGACCTTATGTTAATACTTCCAAACCGTAAAAAAAAATTGAATTCTGCAGATTACAGTTCAGTACATTCAAAGCATGTCTTCCTTTAGAAAATTCACCCGTTGGTACTTCCTAATGTTAAATATTTGTATTCGTTATATCATATCTTTCCATTTTCCTATTTGTTCTTCCTGACTCAATCAAATTCCTCTGTTGAATTTGCCTTTTCATTTAAAATTTTATTCACGCAACCTATTAAATATTTCAAGCATTTTAATTAATGATTCAAACCTCAATTTACATTTTACTATAGCTCTAATATCGTTAAAATTTGAGCCTCATCATGCACGGGCTTGTGCTATCTTCAACCTAGTTAAACTCTAGGACTAACAGAGAGGTTGAGGGTGATAAGGTGGAGGGTTGGTGGTTAGGGGTTATAGGTTATATCATTTATTGGGTACTAAACACTTATTATAGCAGGTGTGGTTTAGGGTTAAGGGTTATATGGGTTAGGGTTCATAGTGGATGTTGGTTACAAGGCTTAAGGTTCATAGGGGTTATAGTTTAGGTATGATAAGGTTAGGAGTTAAATGTGATATGGATTATGGGTTATAGATCTTAGTCATTATATTAGCTACATGTTATGGGATATAAGGGTATGACAATAGAGTAGTTAGGAGTTATACACGTCAAGGTTTAGAGGTCATAAGTATGAGGGATGATAAAGTTTGTGAGTTAAAGGGGTTAGGATATTGTTGTTATATAAGTGGGTTATAATAATTAGTGTTTATAAGGGTAAAAGATATGATAGGTTGATATATCTTAAAGGTTATGAGGATTATAAAATTATGGACCCTTAGTTTATACTAGTTGGGGGTTATGATAGTTATGGTGACAGAAACCTCCTACAATAAATAATGAAAATGAACTATATAACAGAAATAACAGAACAAAGAAGGAATGTATTGATCGCATGCCACTTTGAGGGGGAAACCTCCTTTGAGAAATCTCAATACAAATAACTCATGGATTTCTTCATTGGACTCAACACGTACTTATATATTAAGTCTATCTAAACAACTATTACCCCCCATGAATGTGGGATAAACATGTACTTATATACTAAGTCTAATTTAAACAACTATTACTCCCCATGAATGTGGGATAATACAATATACTCACGAGACGACTAACAAAGCATATGCATCCAACAACAATAAACTAACAAAGTAAAGAGAAGGGTTGAAACTGGTTCCTAACATCCCCTCCCTCTTAGAAAAATCTTTGTCGTCAAAGCTTTAGATGTGAAAATTGTTGTTGAATCTGAAGGAGTGGTTCACATGTAGCATCCTTTGGTTGCATGTTGTACCACTAAATTAATACCTCTGTGATAGATCGAGAGAAAATCTGAAGATTGTGCTTATTGAGGATGGCCTCGAGCTCCAAAATGATGGATCCATCATTATCCAGTTCTAGTAAAACAGTTTGTGCTCTAATGTTGGTGCCAATAACTTTCTTAAGACAAGAGATGAAATATTGGGTGAATGGGAGAAGGAGGAAGTTCCAATTTATAAGCAACAGACCCAATATTTTGAAGAACCTTATATGGCCCATAGAAATTTGGAGCCAGCTTATGACACCCTTTGAGTTTCAAAGAGGATTTCTTGTAAGGCTGTAGACAAAGAAAAACCATATCACTAACTTGAAAAGTGCGCTCATAACGATGTTGATCTGCTTGTTGTTTCATTTGGTTTCTTTCCTGGTGAAGATTGTCCTACGAAATGTGAAGAATCTTATCTCAGCTTCGGAGAACCATGTCAACTGCCTAAACTAGTGAACTATTGGGGGTATATGAAAGGAGCATTGGCGGTTCCTGACCATAGACTACTTCATATGGAGTCATTTTATATGCAGTGTGGTAGGAGGTATCGTACCACCATTCAGCAAGAGGGAGCCACTTTTCCCACTAATGTTGTTGTTTATAGGTGAAGAAACAAATATAAGTTTCCAAACATTTGTTGATAACTTCATTCTTACCATCTGTTTGTGGGTGATACCCTAAACTCATATTTAGTTTGGTGCCAGTGTGGCGAAATATTTTTGTCCAAAAAAGACTTGTGAAAGTTGCATCATTATCTGCAACAATGGAAGAAGGGACTCCATGAAGATAGATTATCTGGTCCATGGAAATTTGTTCGATTGAGGAGGAGTTGTATGGATGTTTGAGGGCACAAAAATGACTATATTTGGAGAGGCGATCAACTAAAACCAATATTCTTGTCTTCCCTCCAGATTTAGGGAGCGCTTCAATGAAAGCCATCGAAATATCTGTCGAAATCTATGTAGGGATGGGAAAGGGTTAGAGAAATCCCATAAGGAGTGTGGTTTCACCCTTGTCGCACTAGAAGGTATCACATTCAGCCACCCTCTGTTGAATTTCCCTTTTCATTCCCTTCCAAAAGAAGTTACGATGTGCCCGTTCATACAGTTTGAGGAACCTAGAGTGCCATGCCAATGGAGAAGCATGGAGTTCATATAAGACATCATGTTGAAGATCTGTGCTCTGGGGAAGCACCAGACAACTCTTGTATCTCATAGAAGCACCATCCCAAGAGTATTGTAGTACAACAAAAGAGTTATTGGCCAACCGTTTGATAATTTCAGATAATGAAGAGTCATTGACATAGCCTTACTAAATAGATTGAAACCAATTTGGAATAGGCATAGAAATAGATGAAAGAGAAACATGGTCATCAAATGTACAAGAAAGATCATCTGCCACAAGATTGTCCTTACCCTCATTGTAAGTGATCTCATAGTCATAAAACATGAGTTTGATAACACATTTATGTTGTGTTGGGGATGAGACCTGTTGTTCTAGGAAATATTTCAAAATCTAGGGATCAGTCTTAATGCATAAATGATTTCCTAATAGGTATGGTTGTCACTTTTGTACTGCATGAAAAATAGCCATCATTTCCTTCTCATATGTAGAGGCGGATAAATTATTACTAAAAAAGGATTTGCTGGTGAACGCAATGGGATGTTCATTTTGAAGGAGAACAACTCCAAGTCCATTGTTGCAAGCATCACTCTCAATAGTGAAGGGCTTGGAAAAATCGGGCATAGCTAGAACAGGTGTGCTACACATAGCTTGTTTTAGTTTGTTAAATACACACTCAGCAGCATGTGTCCATGTAAAAGAAACATTTTTCAATAGAGTTGTTAATGGAGCTGAAATATTCCCATAATCCTTGACAAACTTGTGGTAGTATCCAGTCATCCCCAAAAAACCACGAAGGCTCGAGTGTCTGAGAATGCGGCCAATTTTTCATGGAATCTATATTGGCAGGATCCGCGTGAACCCCTAGTGTTGAAACAATATGCCTCAGATACTATACTTCCTCCTGCCCAAAACACATTTAGACTGTTTGGCATGGGGATGATGATCACAGAAAATTTGCATTGCAACATCCAGATGCTAGAGATGCTCAGCCCATGTTTTACTATAGATGAGGATATCATCAAAGAAGACTAGAATGAAGTTTCACAAGTAGGGCCAAAATATTTTATTCACTGAACACCTAGAATGTGGAAGGAGCATTAGTGAGGCTAAAGGGCATGATAAAAAACTCATAGTAGTCATCATGTGTGTAGAAAGTTGTTTTAGGGATATCATCCTCATGAACCCAAATTTCATGATACCCAGAATGAAGATCTAACTTGGAGAAAAAAAGAGCACCATAAGCTTCTCAAGAAGCTTATCAACAACAAGAATTGGAAACTTATCCTTGATTGTGATGTGATTAAATGCTCGAAATTAAATGTAGAGGCACCATGAACCATCTTTTTTTTGGGACAAGAAGAACTGGTGAAGAAAAGGAACTGGTACTAAGGCAAATAATGCATTGCTTCAGTAAGTCCCAAACGAGTATCTCAATCTTTGTCTTTTGGTGAAACAAGTAGCGATAGGGCCTGATGTTGGGAGGGACGCTTCTAGGAAGGATCAAAATGCAATGGTCTGTTGGTCTTGAAGGTGGAAATCCGACTGGTTCAGCAAAGACACATGCATATCGATCCAAAAAAAATTAGATCCAAGGGAGTAGTGGAGACCGCTGATGGTTTCATCTGAATGGAAAGGAGTTCAGCGATGACGCCATGTGAATTCTTCTTAAGGATATTTTCCATGCGATGTGAACTAATGATGTTGAGAGACCCTGGTTGTAAGCCCTTCAATGTGTGTTTTTTCCCATTGACTGAAAACTGCATCCAAAGTTCAGCAAAATCCCATAAGATGGGTCCAAGTATGTGTAACCATTGAGCACACAAAACCACATCACATTCGCCTAAGGATAAGGAAAACATGTCAGAGCGCAAGTTATAATCTCCAATAGAGATATGCACATTGTGAAACTTCCCCTTACAAGGTAATGTTCCCCCATTGGAAATCATGACTTCAAATATGGAGCAAGGATGGAAAAAACAATCATCCTGTTTGGTGATCTGTGGGTCAATGAAGTTGAGTGCTACCAGAATCAATGAGTATTGTAAGAGGGAGCTTCTTAAAGAAACCATCGACCCAGATGGTTTGTGGGGTGGTGACTCTGACTAATGCATGAAGAGATATCTCTAGGTGGTCGTCTTGAGAAGGAGGGTCAATAGGTAGTTGTTGAATGTCAACCTGATTATCTACTGGATCATGAGCATCTTCACAAATTTCAGGCGCAGGCGGAGAATCCACATACAAGAGATAGAGATTTTTCTTGGCACATCTATGTCCTCGGGTGAATTTATAATCACAATTATAACAACGCCCTTTTTCTCTACGTTCCCGCATCTCGGATTTAGACAAATGGTTGATAGGAGTGGTTCTAGGAGCTGGCGTGATTGGAGGTCTTTGGGAAACCATATTTATGAATGGAACAAAAATGTATTTGGAGCACTATTGAGCTATGATATTGTCCTCTGCCAACTTAGCCAACCTTAGGTATTCCATCATTGTGTTGGGACATAACATTTTTGTCTCATATCAGATTGCATCCTTCAAACCAATGATAAAACAACTCCTGTAGAATGCATCAAACAATCCTTCGGTGTGATTTGCTAGTTTCTCAAATTCTATATGATACTCTCCACAGTGCCAGTTTGGCAAAGTTTAGTCAGTGCTCCTGTGAATTCATCAAAAGCACTAGGTCCAAATCGTTGCAAAAGGAATTGAAAAAAAACTGGCCATTTTGGCTCTTCATGAGCCTTGATGTACCAACGAAACCATTGAAGGGATTCATGTTCTAAATGAAAGGATGCAAGTGGGACTTTGTTGACATCAAAAGTGTCATGTTCATATGTGTCATGGGGAAGATAAGGTGGTAATCCCCCCATTTAAATCGCAAACGCTCTCTACCAACGTAACTCCCTTGTTTGCTTGCTCATCAATGAGTTTGTTTTGTCCTAGTAGGACATGAAAGAACTCAATCCTTGGGTACATAAGGTGGTGATCCCCCAATTTAAATCACAAACACCCTTTGACAAACTAACTCCCTTGTTTGCTTTCTCATCAACAAGTTTGTTTTTTCCTCATAGGACATGAAAGAACTCAATTCTCTCAAAGTCCTAGGCCTCTAAAAAGATCCTTTGTGCAAGCCTATGAATTTTGAAGTTCTTCAAAAAGTTGGTGTAGGGATCTTATTGAGTCCTCAACACCAATGTTCTTCAAATCCCTTTATCTTTTAAACTTGAGAATCCTGTGTCAAGTTAATGTTCCCTTTATCTTTTAAAATTGAGAATCCTTTGTGTCAAGTTAATGTTCCTGTTTCATTATTGGTTGAGATCTCAATCCTCCATTCAAACACAATTTCTTATGTTCATTCGAGACCTTCCATCTAATAATCTTAAGTAGTTAATTTTTTTTTAAATGCATTTTCTTTTATTCTTTTAAGGTCAAAGATGACCCATCTCCACTTGAATACAAGTTATTGAAATTTGGTTTCGTTTCTTCCAATGCGGATTTTTATATTTGAAGATTTTCTACAACCAAAAAACATCCATAAAAATTAACGTTCACACTCTTTTCTTTAATATAAATATTTGTTACAATGTAAAGTGTTTTTTTCCTCACGGTAATCAAAACTAGCGACGGGCTAGGTATTGGTGTTTTATCTTTCATATGGAGGACCAGACACAATATTTTATACCTCATGTTACTTGGTACCAACATCTTAAATTTAGTGAATTAGACAACCCAAAAATAAACATTTGAAACTCGCTTATTCACTTAGATTCTTTCTTCCGGCAAATTGTGTGATTATAATATCAAACTTCAACCATGATCTTGTTCGAGTCCCTAGAAAATGTATAAAGTTTTGTCCACATGTATTTTCGGAATTCAAAGAAATGTTTAATATACAATTTTCTCGTTCCGCATGTACATTATATAGATAATTTCAAACGCACACAAGAAAATTTTGCAGGCAAGACAGGCGGGCAATCTGATACTAACTATTCCTCTCAAGACACATTGCGAGATTATCGATTCAAAGAATCTCATTGCATTAAATTCAGATGGAGCATCATGAACGAAGCCTTTTGAGCAGAGTTAGCAGACCAGTAAATTTTGAGATGCCAGGGCTTTCCTTGGTACATTCTCTTTCCAAAAGAACAAAATCGCCATTATGTAAATATCGTTGTTTGCTATTTTGACGGATGCTTCCATTGTTTATGTATTGAAAGAATGTGATATCATATATAGAAGAGTTCCCTTTTCCTATTTCAAACTATCTTCAGGATTCACCTGGATCTAGTAACCCTACTAAAGACAAAAAAGCTTGCTTCGTTTCTCCTCCATGCTTAAGGATGTTGAATGACGACTTTGTATTTCTTTACAGAGAGAAGCAGGGTGCTCTATAGACCAGGGTGTGGAAGATCTCTGTGCATCTGTTTACCTGTCTTCCTGTGTAATTCTAAAAAGAGACTATTTTTTTAAGATTACCACAATGTAAAAAGAAATGCTGACCTCAACATTTATTAAATAGTATTTGAGGGTGCAAAAACATCCAGCTTTGCACCTTCAGATTTTTAATCCCTTTCAGTGCTTAACTGACCCAGAACTATGATGGATCTTTGCTGGTTCTACAACAGTTAACATGATTTTCAAACCTCATAAATTTACAACTTAAAATGCTGTCAAGGGCCTTGCTAATGGATTACACAATAATAAAATTTGCCAGACCCCAAAAGCACAGATTATCAATATTCGCGATGAACATGTAGAAAGGTTGTCTCACTAGATTTAACAACTTAAAGCAAAATTTATATCTGAAGGTTATATGTTTGTTTCTCAAGCTTTTACAAAAGCCGTCCCACTGCCATTAATTCTCAGGTCAAGTGATATAATGGTTTGGATATTCCTGCATTAAAGCCAAGCAGGAAAATGGAGCATACATGCTTTACAAGTGGAATCCTTTGTGAAGCCAAAGAAGCTCAGTGTAGCGTTCATACCATTGATATGCACAGAGTGCTCTGCTGTGCTTGCACCAAATCTGGAGAGGCATTACAGTTGGAGAAGAAGAGCCCTTAGAGTTGTTTGGCAGAACATGATGCAAAGCTCTCTAACCATACAAGAAATCCAAGTCTATTTTGTACTGGCTGTATCTTCGCTTTGTGCCAATGGAAGTTCAACATTCACAAGGAAATAGCATTTTCCCGATTCCCTTATGTATTGCACATCACCATTCATTAATTTGAGAAGTTTCCGGCACATACTTAGTCCAACCCCCTCTTGTGTAGCCCACCGTGATCTATCAAACAGATCTTGGACAAGTTCTGCTGGAAGGCCTGGTCCTGGATGTGTTATCCTATATATCCTCGGAAAAAGAGGTGAAAAAATGATTATCAAACTACACATGAGATTCATCAATAGGCACAGGCACATAGAAAAATACAATTGCACAAGACAATATCAATCAGAAGTGGAAACCTCGACATCTGCTTAGCACCAACATTTATAACCACTTTCATTTTCCACAAAAAGCATCTTATATTTCATTAAATAAACAAAAAGAGAGTACTTCATAGTTCATACAATTTACATCATCAGGCCAAAGCTTGAGTATGTAGGATGCCCCTCACTACGTGAGCGAGGAGATCCAGCATATCCTCTTAATCATGGTCGCACTACCGTTTCTCCTACTTGGAATAAGTTCAACCTTAATCATATATCACTATACAGTAGTCAGGTCTGCTTTGGAATAAGTTCAACCTTGGTCATATATCACTATACCATAGTCTGCTTTGCTTCCATTCTTCATCGAGACTATATCACTATACCATAGTCTGCTTTGCTTCCATTCTTCATCGAGACTAAGTCTGAAAGATCTTGTTTCTATCAAAGCATAAATCACTGGTAATTTTTTTTCTATAGTTTTGAATCTGGAGTCCTTGACAATTTGGATCAGTTATGCCTAGATCTCATTTTAGCACGCTAGATGGATGCACTAACCATTTTGTCCTTAAAAGTAGGTTTTCAAACAGTTGCAAGAGTTCTGTTTAGCCCCCTGGGATGTCAGGGTTTGATTGTAATATATATCACATGAAAACACCAATTGTCCCTATTATGGAAATGTTCAACAAATGCAGGCATAGAACCTTATTTCAAATGAACCATAAACTTTTGTGTTCGTTCAAAATTTCAGGCAAATGATAGAACATTTCTTTGGCATTTTCAGACACGAGTAGAAATATTTCTTTGAAAAGTCAAATATAGCCCCCTCTTTGCTTTGCAAAGAGGTCTTAGAACCCTATGATCCTAAAATAAAATCTCAGGTAAACAAAAATTTAAAAAAGAAAAAGTGTATAGCAACAGAATTCTCCCACACCCTCCCCTTTGCCTCAACTTCCCTTCCGTCAAATTCTCCCCTTTCTTAAGTTTGTTTCCCACTCATTTTATCCTCCATTTGCTGATGGATTTACCTTTGATAATATGTTTACTTCCATCTAAATTCAATCTATGTTCTTTGATTTCATACATAAAATTTTATTGATGAACTTTAATTGCCTTAAAATATTTTTAATTTCAGATTCTAACATATAGATTAGGAAGCTCTAGTTTATAAATTGTGAAATTTTCCTTACTGCAACAATTTTGAAAACTGCCATTTAGGAAATTGTCCCAATTCTGTTGCCTTGGGTGGCATAAGTTGTAATACACTTGGCTAAACAAGAAGATTTGGTGGAAGTAGATCCTATGTACATCCATTAACTATAAAGTTTATCGGGGTCTCTAATGCCTGCATGTGTGAAGGTATGCTATTTTAAATGTACTGTTGGTACTAGTAGTGTAAGGTCAGCTAGGATTCCAACTACAAACTCCCACCTTTGGTATATAACTGTGTTAGAGAAATCACCTTGCATTCACATTGGCTTCATATATGATTGGCACTCTGCTTGTACTGGATGTGTTGGATTTACTCTGACATCTCCACCTTGCTTAACATCTTCTATTATTACCTTTACCTTCAGATAAAAACCCAAATTAACAAACCCTAGTTTTTCCATTTTCTTGTTCCCAGTATTGTGAAAACTGCTGTTTTAGAAAGCATCCCTGTTTCTTTTCATGGGCAGCATAGGTTGTTATAATTAGGCTAGCCAGAAAGGTTCTTAAACTAAATTCTATATATGTTGAGCAGATACACAGAAGATATATGAAAGCTTCCAAATGCAAAATTGTGCCATCCACAACCTGCTAATGAAGAGTAGTGCACAGTCAACTCAAACTTATTGTAACACTAGAAAATTCATAGCTAAAGCATTGTGTTTCCTTTATAAACACCTGGCTAATTGTTGGGGCTGATTGGTTGAAATTCGCAATATCTGTTTGTAGTCTAACAGTAATTCTCATGTGTCCAGTGAGGTGGTGCTTAAAGTTTATCTTGTATGTTGAATTCTTCTTAGAGTAAAGCAATCCATCCCAGTTTATATCCCAGGTAGAGTCCTCCACTGCGATTGTGTTATAATACCTGGCTGATTGTTGAGGCTGGATTGGTTGGAATTCACAATATCTATTTGTAGTCTAACACTAATTCTTAAGTGTCTAGCTAGGTGGCACTTACAGTTTATCTTCTTGCATCTTGAATTCTTCTTACTATCTTAGTGTTAAGCAAAGCATCCAAGTTTATTATATCCCAGGTAGACTCCTCCATCGCCATTGGGGCCTATATTGTGTGTGGCCATTGTTATCCACTAAGTTGCACTTAGGTGGATTTCCAGTGGGCCGTCGAAGTTGTAAACAAGTCCCTTGTTCATTATCAGTGCTCGGAAGTTCAGAAGACCTTTCAAGGCCAAATAGTGGTCCCTTTTTGTTGAAAAATTAGGGTTAGAGTGTTTAACATAAATAATAAAAATGCATGAACATGTAAAGTCAGATTCAGAATAGTATTGCTTAATAAAATTTGAACTAGAATAAAATAAGAAAAACATAATTTTCATCTCTTTCAACTTAACGCTACATTGGTCATTGCGTTAACGTTGGTCCTCAAGAATCATCAAATGCCCAACAATGTTTTAAAACTTGGAATCGGTCGAGGGTCAACTCAGACTCAGACTCAGCAATTGTTAAACACTGAGAGGGGGGGTGAATCAGTGTAAAGCCAATTTTAAACCTTTTCTTAACTTGTCACAATTAACTACCAATTCATCATTCCATTATTCTATCAATTTCATAATCATTTCATAAACATCTTTCACTTCATCATTCACATATCATAAGCATTTGAATCATCAAGAACCATAATACAAAAGAACACAACACCATATAATTTTGTAATCTTTTTGTATTAGTTTTGGACCGGCTACAACCGTGAGGTAAAATCAGCACCTACTGATAGAAAGAGCACCTACTCTTCATCCAGGACCCTGTCTGGTTTTCTTAGACCCTGCTAAGAAAGGTTTGAGGTATCCTAACCTCAAAAGCAAGACAAGCTTGCTTTTACAATTAAAGTATACTTGTGTTACCATATTCATGTCATCATACACAAGCAATCTCTGTCACATCATCAACGCTGCTCATCATCTCTGCTCATCATATCAACTCTGCTGTAACACTGCTCATCAGTCATCTTGTTCATTTGCTCACTGCTGCTCAACAATCTTTGTACTCTAGTCACTGTCAAATCATCCCTATAGATATCACTGCCACATCATCTTTCTGCCCATGTCATCACTATCATATTAAACATCAATACTGCTGGTCAAGCTGCTCATCAACTTTGCTCATCAATCACTGCTGGTCAATCTGGTCATTGTACTGCCTTATGAACAATCCACTGTCAACTGTCCAAATCACTATCAATTAATCATCACTTGTCAATGCCCAGACTGTCATCATCATATGCTGCTACAAAAGTCTACTCCAGTTCTTCTTCATACAGTCACATTAACTCTTCATTCTGTCTAAGAGCATTCTGTCAGAAAGAATATCAGCAATTTATTATCATACTGTCCCTGACTTCATAATCTTCTGAGCACATCTTCATTCATGTCATCAGCTGAAGGTATCACTGCCACCTCATCACTATCATCATTTATCATTGGTCATGTCACTTGTCAAATTGCTCATTACTGTCATCAACTTGTCACTGCTATACTCGTCATTGACTGCTATCAAGTCAACTCAAGTTAATCATTTTCATATCAACTGCTGCTCAAGAATCTGGTCATACTCTGATCATGCCAATGAACAAAAGATCTGCTCACGTGCTGCTCATGCCAATCACCAACAACCTGCTCTTCAAAGGTTTGCTCATAACATCAAGTTAGCAAAAGATTTGCTCAATACCATGTTGCTCGTGTCAAGTCATCAAAGTTCTGTCCACACACTACTCATTACATACACATCAAGGATCTGCTCATGTACTTCTCAATCCAAATCACTGCTCAGGACAGCATACAAAGTTGTCTGATCATATGGTCAATATGTCTTTATTCTAAGCTTTCACTGTCAAGTGTATACAACTCAGTCCAATCATAAAGAGATCTGCACTAGTAACTTTTGTCGTCAAGGGCTATCAAGTTCACAATCCAGGCCAACCTCAACATACCATCATGTGTTATTAGGTCTTTGAGGTTTCTTCAATAATTGTCCAAATCAAATTTCAATCTATGCTCTAACCACTACACATTCAACTAGACAAAGTACTGAGATCTATCAGCAGAACTTTTTCAAGATGTCTGCAATAAGTGCTTACTGAGATCACTTCTTCACCTATGAAACCGGATTTGTCCTGGAGGCCCCCCGTGTCCCATGGGGATCGAATCAGACACGATTCAAGTTGGACACGTGCCCAATTCGTCTTCTAGACGAATCCGAAAACAAGACACGTTAAAAAATCGAATCGGACACGAAAATGAATGTCCCGAAAATAGGACACGAATCCCGAAAACAGGACACGTGACCGGCGGAAAAAGACAGCCGGGTTTGCTTAAATTCAATTTTTTGTCTTTCTTTTTGTCATTTGAAAGGAAGCAATTGATTGAGAGTGAGTTTTATGTGCAGGTGAAGGAGTTTTGAAGGAGATTTGAAGGCTATCCATTGTTTCCAAGCGGTTCCAAGTGCATTCCGGTGGATTTGTGGAGAGGATTGCAAGCTCAACCATCACACAAGAAAAGGAATGTCTCAATCAGCTAGGGCAGGAGGTAGGGGTTAAAGGAAAGAGAGAAATGCACCATCTAGGGCCTCCCCTCCTATTCCACCAAGCACAACCAGTTCTCCTCCTCCGTCAAGTGCTCCATCGGCTGCTAGTGGAGCTCATGCTCCATATAACCCTGTTTTAGCAAGACAACAAGCCCAAGAAAAAAAATACCCTTTGTGGAAGTATGTGACAAGGAAAGATGGGCCCGGGGCAAAGCTTGGTGGGGGAGGCAATGTGCCTTTGAGATGCAATTTTTGCAACCATGAGTTCATGAGCACATATTTCCGGGTTAAGGGCCATTTGTTGGCCCTTCCTTCTTGTAGGATTTCTTCATGCAAAGCGGTGACTACTAAGTTTTAACCAAAAGAGGGATATGGAAAGAGAGGATAATGTTGGCTTAGGGAAGGTGGTAGCAGCAAGCAAGAAAAAAGAGGATGATCCTCTTCCATTTTTGAGGAAGTCCTCTAGCACCAAGACTCCATTTCCACCTAGCATTCATGGGCGTGGAGATACTTATCAAACAAGAAAGAGGCAATCTACAGGTGGTCCAATGGATAGGATTTTCCAACAAGAGGCACGAGAAGAGGTAGACCTTACCATTGCATTTTTCTTCTACCTCAACTTCATCTCATTCAATGTTGCACGGTCACCATTGTATTTTGAGATGGTTCGAACTATCTTGGAACGAGCTCCAAGTGGTTATGTGCCTCCTGGTTCAGAGAAGCTTAAAACCACATTGTTGGTTAAAGCAAAGAAGGAGGTAGATAAAATCCTTGAGCCAATTAGAACAACATGGCCCTCATGTGGTGTGAGTATTGTTTCTGATGGATGGATGAATCTCGCACGCCATCCACTCATCAATTTCATGGTATCTTCCCAAAATGGACCGTTGTTCTTGAAAGCGGTGGATGCTCTTGGGAAATATAAGGATGCACAATTTATGGGTGATTTATTCATCAAAACCATTGAAGAAGTAGGTGTTGATTCGTGTGTACAAATCATCACGGACAATGCACCTGTTTGCAAGGCTGCTGGCATGATTGTGGAAGCTAAATATCCACAGGTATGTTCATTCTTTCATTTCTAATTTGCTCATTGTTTGAATTTGGTCATTGCAATGTTAGTGTTGTAGAGTCATTGATACACGCTTTTATTGCTCTTATAGGTTTTTTGGACACCTAGCATTGTCCATTCCTTGAATTTAGCACTAAAAGCCATTGCTTCGGATGTGACATGGATTGGCAACCTTATTGAGGATGCACGCCATATCCGTAACTTTGTACAAAACCACACAAATGCCCTCACCATCTACAAACAGTACACACAGCTTTCATTGCTGAAGATTGCAGATACTCGGTTTGCTTCCTCATTCATCATGCTGAAGAGGTTGAGGGAGGTCAAAACCGCTCTTGGGTCCATGGTGATTTCAGAGTTTTGGGCTTTTTGGAGAAGGACGGATTAGGGTGCTTCACAAAAGGTGAAGGACAGGGTGTTAGATGATGGTTGGTGGGACACGGTAGATCTTAGCATTAAGATCATGGAGCCAATCATTTCTTTGTTGCGATTTGCAGACACGGACCAGCCCATCCTAGCAGAGGTTTATGAGGGGTGGGATTCCATGATTGAGTCCATGAGGTCCATTGTCATGGAGAATGAGTGTCTCGAGTATGGGACATCGGCAGAGAACTTATGGACCATTATTCGGGATATTCTTATCTCCAGGTGGGATAAGAATTGCACACCTTTGCATTGCTTGGCCCACTCCTTGAACCCCAAGTTCTACACTCGGGAGTGGCTCACTGGTGGATTGGGGGCCTCGCACAGAGTCCCTCCTCACATGGATGCAGAGATTGCACATGGGAGGAAGATAGCACTTAGACGGCTATTTCAGGATAGCGACATGCTTGAGGAGGCGGAGGAGGGCTTTGTAGATTTTTCCACTAGCACTAGGAGATTTGGAGGCTATGATGTGCTTAGAGATAGGCGGGGTAAGAAACCCTATGCTTGGTGGGCAACTCATAGGGCAACATCCCCTATTCTACAGAAGTTAGCCTTGAGGATCATCTCTCAAGTTACATCATCCTCTTGTTGTGAGAGGAATTGGAGCACACATGGGAACTTGTACAGTGTGAAGAAGAGCAGGCTTAAGCAGTCCAGGGCAGAGTCAATGGTGTATGTGCACTCCAACCTTCGTCTTATTTACAGGAAGAGGGAGGAGTGGGTGAAGGGAAAGACAAAGATGTGGGATGTCTTTCTTGATGATATGGGTTTGAACAGCAGTATTGAGTTGGCATTAGCCAACATGGATCTTAATGATCCAGTGCTAGAGCCGGTCACTTTTGATGATAGTGTAAGTGATCGTATGGAGGGGTCAGACTCCACAGCAGCAGATGCAGAGCATCAGATGGGCAGAGAGGAGGAGGACGGGGACAAGGATGAGGATCAAGGCAGGCGCAGGGGCAGTGATGAGTATGTTGATGTTGATTCAGGCATGGAGGAGGACTACTAACAGTCTGACATATAGGATTCTCCCATCTTGATCCACCCCTTTTTGTATTTACTATTAGACTTTAGTCTATTTGGCATTTGCCAATGCCCAGTGGCATTCCGACATATATGTACATTGTATACATTTTGATTTTGATGACTTAATGAGAAATATGGTTCCGACATGCATCTATGTGTCTCATTGTGATTTGTGAATGAAAAATGTGTTGTGAATCGTGACTTATGAATGACAAATGTGTAATTACTAATCATTAATGTGTTTTTATTCTAATTTCTATTGAATATTTGCAAATGTTCTAGTTTCTAAATATTTTTGGATCTATATGTTTATATTTTTAAATTTTAATATATATTTAAAAAAAAATATATATGTATATAAAACGTATCCTACGTGTCCTGATTCCGGGGGTCACCGTGTCCGTGTCGGACTCTCGTATTTTCGTGTCCCGTGTCCCCGTGTCAGGTGACTTAGTTCTTCACTGTGCAAAAGGGTCACTTCACATATCACTGTCATCATCATCATGATTGACTTATACACCACTGTCATTGTTTAACTACTGTTAAATGAAGCATGCCACTATCATCATCTATGCTATTGTCAAGGTAGCTATGCATGTATCAACACCGTCTTCACAAGCACATACCACTGAATAATACACAGTTGGACAGTCGAAAAATGCACAGTGGACAGTCGAAAAATACACAGTGAGACACTTTGAAATTGCACAGTTAGTTAGTCCCGGAATTGCACAGTTAGATAGTAGAAAAATCAGAGATAAAGATTGTAACCTTCAATGTGCTGCTCTCCTCCACAAATTCCCTTAGTAGCTAACGAAAATCAGAGTGTGCTGCCTCAATAATCAGTCCAAAAATCAGTAAAAACAACCTTCCTCACCACAAAAATTTCTCAGTGCAAAAAGACATCAAAACAGAGCTAAGTCATCCTCTGTTACTGCGGCTCTGCTACTGCCTCAGAGACACCCGAATTTCCTCAGTGGCTGCCTCGGTCCTATACCCGAATTTCAGACTTCCTCAGTAAAGTCCGAAAATCAGAGCTCAGTTTCCACTTTTTGCATATTGCTGCTGCCCCCAAAATTTACCTCAGTCCAAATTGCCTCAGTTCAGCGAGCTTCTATCCTTGCCATCGTTGGATGTAATTTTGTGTTGACATGCTAGGGTATTTATACTCATTTTC
>LPNX010518979.1:0-24541 GCA_001517045.1 Pseudotsuga menziesii
AGAACAACAAAAACTGAACCGTGTTCTCCAAACCTTCATTTGCCACGTTCAAGGAGAAAGAAATTTGTTCAAGACTAATGGGCCAAGGAAGCGCAGGTATCTCCGGAACGAAGTTACAACAAACCGCGTTGTCCAATCCAGATGTGTAGTCAAGTTTAAATCAGTTTCACCATTCGTAGATATGGACGCTTCACTGCTCACAAGAACAAAAGGGAAAATGTTTTAACCACTTTAATTTTTAAATGTTCTTTTATTTACCGGAATCATCGTTCTATTTTTATAAAAAATGGTTTGTTGAATTTATTTTGGAATCTGATATATATTTTAACGTACAGGTTTGATGGAGAACGAGAGGCTGGTAATGGATGGTAACTTAATGGATGGTTTAAATTACTGGCACTCAAATATAGTTACACCGGACCGCAAGCATATCCAAATTATCATGAAGAAAGGGACAAAAATGCAGAAACCTAGGATTCAGCGGCCCAGTTCGTGGGAGAAATTGATTTATTTATTTACTGTTAAGGAAACTATTTTGGAGGGTCTTTGCCTATAAAAGGAGCTACGATTGCCAAACACCAGGGGGGGTCGGCTCTGTAGAATAAAGAGAAATGTTATTCTCTGAGATTCTATTTTCTATTTTGTAGACTTTGAGATCTGAAGATAGAGGAGAGACTGCTGCCGCCAGGATGGATGGAGTGTGGAAGAAACTTATTTGAAGTATATCTTATTGATAGTATTTTATCGTATTTGAAGCTGAAGCTATTATATGAGCAATACTGGACATCTGCAAATGGTACTGTGACTGGTACTTCATTTTTGGATTTTATATACTTATATTTCAGTCTGTTCTCTTTCATTTATATATAAAATCTTTGTGCTGTGACACATTGATGTTTTAAGATTTGTTCCACTTTGTCATCTCAAGTTAGTTTATTTGGATAAATGTTTCGTTATGATTATGTTTACTAGTGTGTTCACTATAAGCATTATTGGTAATGAAATGCTTTTCTGTTTATTTAAAGTTGCATTTGTATTTTAACAGTGAATTTTAAGTGAACATCATTCCAAATTCAAATGACTAGCTTGATTATTAATTATTGATCAGTTTTAGGAATTGAAAGTTGACTATGTGTTTATAAGTTAAGTTTCATTTCTATTTAACAGAGTAATTTTTGTTATGATTCAAACATGTTTGTTTAGATCATACTTTAATGTTCTGTTATTTGATTAATAATTAATATAGTTTCAACTTTGCTCTCAGCTGTAAATTTGTTTTCAGCTAAGATAGGATTAAATAGGATAGTTAGATTAATTAGTTTAAAATTTCATTTTATTTTTAATTAGCATTGTTAAAACATTCTACATACTATAAGTAAGTTTTCATATTTAGAAAACTTCCCAAAATTGAAGCTTTTCCTTAAGAAAGCAACCTTAGGACATTTGTAGATATTTGGGTAAGATAGATAATAGAATAGGTTAGATTTTGCTAGTTTTTAAAAAAGTTTCCTTAAGAAACAAACTAGCTGGTAGCAGGACCATAACCTACGAGGTTTTGTTAAACCAAACATACCGGACGCTGCTCTAAGATGATTGTGTGGACAAAACCTCCTTATTGGCTCTGATTCATAAAATCAGGCCAACAAGTCCCTCATACCCTGATCTCCCTTCCAGTGCTATTCAGGGGTTGTGGAGAAGAAATCAAGCTCAGTAGCTCTGTCTATGTGTTTCTCAACCCACCAGGTTTATCAAGCACCTCAAGCCCTCATTCACCACTCCAATGCAGTCCGAGGACAAAACCACTGCATGCAAGCAGCCAAACATATATTCAAGCTTTTACAGGGGAAAAACACAATCAACCAGAACATAGGAACTCTCAGCAATTCTTCAAGCGACACCACCACAAAAAGGGAAAACACAGCCAAGTAAAACGTGGGCAAACAACAGCCCACAAACGACTATGAACCCACAACACCCAATCCTCAATGCAACCGCTGGATAAATTGCACAGGAAGAAAATGGGGAAAGAACAACTCCCAACTATGCGTGATGGACAAAGACGCAACCCACAAAACTATTTATGCCATTACAGCCACGATTCAATGATGGAAATAATAGAACCATTATGCAGTTTGACAATGGTGGAAAAAGACACAAAACTCTCCGTGAATAGAGGAAAGAATTGATCCGTAGGCTAACAAATTCGTGAGGTAGAGCAGAACCATCTTTCTGCGTGAACGGGGAAGAAAAATCACAGACTAGAAATTGGTGTGAGAGAGGGAAGGTGAACCCCCAACAATGGAATGTGGAACCTTTTAACTCCACCCGATGTGATGGAAACGAATAGACTCTCGATCCCCATAGTGGACAGACCATCCGCTACCCCAAGGCATGTCGTGGAGAGAGTGTGAGTGTGGTATTCTTCTGTCATCCAATTGCTGCCCCCAACTAACAACGAAATAACTAAGGTGGTGGTGAGAAAAAGAGAGTGGTGACACATGGCTCTTCCCCCATGACTCAATGTTCAACATTCCCCTTCCTTATCCTTTAGAATCATGCCCCTTCTCAATTTAGTTGCAATGAACATAGTTGGTTGGGTTATTTAATTAAAATGCGTGTTTATATGATGCCACAATTTAATAGATTCTGTATGTCCCGATATACCATTGGTGACCATTCCAATACAAAACATAACATAACTAAATCAATGGTGGGGCCTTTTCCCTTAGCTCCCCACTATGATTATTTACAACATATGTATTAATGCAAATGGGGTCAAAACTGGGGTGTTACATTTCCCCCACCCTTTAATAGCACTGTCCTCAATGCTTTACAAAATTTGAAGAAAATGTTACACTGGTACCGCTTCAGTGTTCTGTAGGATTGAACAAAAATGGATGTGCCAATCGCATGGAATCCTCCAGCTCCCACGTAGCCTCTTCAGGTCCTTAATGCTCCCATTACACCTTTACCTACCCTATGGCTCGGTTCCATAGCATTGTGACCTTCCTGTCGAGGATGCGCATTGGCTCGATTTGGAACTCTCCCTCGGGTTCCACCTGAATCACATCCCAATTTATCACATGGTTAGGATCATGTACATATTTATTAAGAAAAGAAACATGAAAAACATTATGAGCTCTAGTACTAGCAGGAAATGCAAGTCTATATGCAACAGACCCTATTTTTTCAAGCACTTGAAACGGCCCACAATATCTAGGTGACATCTTGGAACAACTTCCAAGCTTCAAGGAACTTTTCTTTGCTCTCACTCTAAGGTAAACATGATCCCCAACACTGAACTCTTTCTTCATCCTATGCTTATCTGCATAGATTTTCTGTCTGTCCTATGCTGCTTTCAGATTCTGCCTAATCTTTACCACCTCTTGCTCCATTTTCTTGAGAAATTCTAGTCCAAGCACAACTCTGTTCACTGGGTTATCCCAATTCACTAGTGTCCTACACCTTCTTCCATACAAAGCTTCATATGGAATCATCCCCAAGGATGCCTGCTGTCCATTGTTGTAAGCAAACTCTACCAAGTGTAAGTAATCTTCCCACTTGGTTGGTTTGTCAATCACATACATGCAAAGCATATCTTCAAGCACCTGATTAACTCTTTCTATCTTCCCATTTGTCTGAGGATGGTATGCAGTGCTGAAGTTTAGCTTTGTACCCAAATCCTCAAACAATCCCTTCCAGAAATTGGAAGTGAACTTGACATCTCTGTCCGAAACTATTGCCTTTGTAAATCGAGTCAATTTGAAAATCTCCTTCATGAAGATGTTTGCAATGTCATTAGTCTTGTGTGTAGACTTCACTGGTATAAAATGTGCTTCTTTTTTCAACTTGTCTACCACAACCATGATGAAATCATGTTGTCTCCAAGTCATCAGCAATCCTGTAATAAAATCCATGGAAATAACTTCCCATTTCCATTCCAGGACTGGTAAAGGCTGCAACAATCCTGCTGGATGTTGATGCTCAACCTTTACATGTTGACATGTCATGCACCTTGAAATGTATTCAGCCATGTCCTTTTTCATACTTGGCCAAAAGTACTTCTTTCTAGCTGTAGCAATTGTCTTCTAATATCCCAGGTGACCAGAGTACGGAGCTTGATGGATTTCATCCATAACAACTCTCCTCAAATCTGCTACATTCGGAATATAAATTCTACCTTTATAAGTGAGAAGTCCATCTTCTTGCAATTTATATCCCTCATACTTCTTCTCAAGACTTTTCTACTGCAATTTGTCTTTTACCTGCTCATATAATTCATCTCCGGCAACATGATTAACAATATTCTACCTCAAATTTGATTCGCAAATACTAAGAGATGCCACATGCATTTCCTGTACCTTCCCGCTGAGTGCATCAACTACCTTGTTTTCTTTTTCTTTTATGTGCTTGATTTAGAAATCAAACTCACATAAAAATTCCATCCATCTTGCTTTCCTAGAATTTAGAGTAGGTTGATCAAACAAATACTTCAGTCCACAGTGATCTGTTCTGAGTTCAAATATTCTACCCATCAAGTAATGTCTCCACATCTTGAGAGCATGTACTATGGCTGCAAGCTCTAGATCATGAGTGGCATAGTTCTTCTCATGCTCCTTCAACTTTCTTGACTCATAACATATCACGTGCTTGTCTTGCATAAGGACTCCTCCAATCCCTTGTCCGCATGCATCGGTACATGCCAAAAAATCTTTCTCTGGGTCTGCAACCTTCAATAATAGTGCACTGGTGAGAATATTATTCAACCGTTGGAAGATTTCTTCACACTTCGAAGTCCATTCAAACTTTACTCCCTTCTTTTTCAAAGAAGTGATGGCATGTGGAACCGTGGAAAATCCTTCAATGAATCTCCTGTAGTATCCTGAAAGTCCCATAAAAGATATTATATCCGTCACATTTCTTGGAGTAGGCCAATTCATAATGGCTTCGATCTTCTCAGGGTCTACTGATATACCCTCTTCTGAGATAATGTGACCCAAGTACTAAATTCTATCTCTGTAGAAGTCACACTTGCTCAGTTTTGCATACAGCTCATGTTCCCTGAGCACTTGCAATGTCAATCTCAAATGCTCTTCATGTTCTTCCTCATTCTTGGAAAAGAATGTCATCAAAGAAAACAAGAACAAACTTGTCCAAATACTTGCTGAAGACGTTGTTCATAAGGCACATAAATGTAGCTGGTGCATTTGTGAGACCAAATGGTACCACTACAAACTCATAATGTCCATACCTTCTCCTGAAGGTTGTCTTATGAATGTCTTTGTCCTTGATTCTCACCTGATGGTAGCCAGACCTCAAGTCAATATTGGAAAATACCTTTGCTCCTCTCGTTTGATCAAAGAGGTCATCAATCCTAGGAAAATGGTATTTATTCTTCACAGTAACCTTGTTCAACTATCTGTAATCAATACATAACCTAAGTGTACCATATTTCTTCTTCACAAACAGAACCGATGCTCCCAAAGGAGACACACTCAGTCGGATATGCTTCTTTTCCAGCAACTCTTGCAGTTGCATCTTCAACTCTAGCATCTACGGTGTACTCATCCTATAGGGTGTCTTGGACACTGGTGCTGCTCCTGGCACAAGTTCAATGGTGAAATCAATGTCCCTCTTTGGAGGAAGCCCTGGAATTTCATCAGGAAACATATCCTTGAATTCCTGTAACACCTGATAGTCCTCCAACCTAGGAGTCTCATCTCCTATTGATTCCAGAATATGAGCTACATAAAACTGGAAACCTTTCCTATAGAACTTCTTCAATTGCATTGTTGAAACCTGTCTTACTGAAATTACCTTTGGAATACCTTTCACCACTACTGGGTTTCCTTGCTATAACAATCAAGATTCAATTGGTGAGCTTCTAACCAAGCCATTCCAATGAGAATATCATAGGAATCAAGCGATACACCATTCAGATCTACACAAGTGATCAATCCATTCATAACCAATGGACACTTCTCTACCAATTCATTGACCCTTCTCTTAGTCCCAGTGGCTAGTTGAACTAACCAAGGTTTCCTATTCTTGTCCTTCTTAAAAGCACAAATATCCACTACTCTAGGAGTAATGTAACTATGAGTAGAACCAAGGTCAATCAAAATACAAACAGATTGTTCAACAATCTTCCCTGCAACTTCAACCACAGTTGACTGGTGATATGCCTGGTGATCCTCCAGTTCTGCATAAATTCTAGGGACTGCTCTTACTACTTGACCCACTGTTTCTGCTCCCTGAATGTTATAGGCTAGTCTTGCACTATCATTATCAAGTGGACAATATCTGTACAAGTGAGGTCCTTCACATTTCCAACATTTGAGTGGACCTTTATTCTAATGTGCCTTGTTAGGATTTCCATTTGTCACTTCAAATTGATTACTCACAGCTTGGGATGGCTGCTTCTCCTGATTCCTGAATCTAGAAGGTTTGAAACCTTTCCTTCTTTGGTCAAACTTCTCATTCTTCTTGTCATTCCATGACTTATGGTAATCAGGTTTACCTTTGCTTTACTCATAGCAATATTTATCCTTTCTTATTGCTTCTTTGAGGGTTCTTGGTTCATAGAACTCAATTCTATATTTGTAATCTTGAGGAAATCCACTTAGAAACCGCTGGATCTTCACTTTTTCATCTTTGATGTACTAGACATACCTCAACAATTCCAAAAACTTATTTGCATATTCATCCATGGTCTATTCATTTATTTCTCTCTGGCATTTCGGCAGCAAACCAACTAAACTTCCGAACTAAATTGACGATAAAATCAACTATTCATCGAGTGCACAGTCCCTTGAGCAGCCGCAACGGCAGAAAGTGATCTTACAATAGTTTCTGCAGACATCTATTGGCAAGTTGCTCATCTATTTCCTTCCGGTGTGTCGTTCCTGCAGTGGTCTATCATTCCGCAATTACGGCCAACAATCCCGTTATAATTTCCGCGGGCCAAATTTTTGTCGGTGGTCAGGGATGCATCCTATAGTGGCAATAGACACTTAGTCCTCTAGGCATCCGTAACGACAATTTCCACAAGCCCTAACTTTTCTGTAGCATCGGCACTCCCGCACACTTCATGCCACCGTAGTTATGTTATCTAAACTCAGAAACACTTTTCACTAAACACCTTAGCATCGGCAAGTGGAGAGACTAATGCATCGCCGGTATAGTTGTCTAAGATTCCACAATGGCGGGTCAGCTTCATTGAATCTTTTGTGATTGGTGATCTGATCCTCTAACATTTCCCGATGACCGATGATCTTGTGTCTTAGAGAAAATTTTGGATTTTCTACTTGCCTTGTCTTCTGCGGTATCGGCTCTTCCATCTTCTATTCCACGGCAATGTCAACAACTATTCTCCTTCGATCGCTGATAATCCCGTTCCTTAGAAAACTTTTGGAAATTCTGCGCCATCGGTGGTCGGAGGCTCTACTCATCAAACACCTAGTTGTCTAGCCCTCCACAATGGCGGGCGCTCGATCAACTAATTTCCACTGGCATCCATCAGCAGTCTCATCAACTAACTTTCGTCGATGATTTCAACACAACGCTTAAACAAAATTTCGAAACTTTCTTCTTCTGTCAGCGGTCGGAACCACTAAGCGCTACGCATCGATGTTTTAGTCCACACGGCAGTTGCAACAGTGGACTGCCAAACAACTAAATTTTTCCACGGTGTTGGCGATCCCAACAACTATTTTCCACCGACGACATCGGCAGTTCGAACAACTAATTTCTCTCGGGGTCCACTGCTGCATCGGCGGTTCCGTTATCTAAATTTCACCAACGATTTTATGACTTAGAAAAAATTTCAAAACTTTTCTCTTTTCACTTTCTTTTTCCGCGTCGACTGTCAGAACGACTAGAAACTATTAAATCAGATGGTTAGTTCCCTTGTCACCCACAACAGCGGTGCTTAATCAGCTAAGCAACGACGATCCATCTGTCTAAGTGTTTTGATGTGCCGACGGCCAAAACACTTAGAAAATTTTGTGAATTTTCTTGTCTTCACCCATTCTCCTGGTTTCTTCTGGGCAGTAGGAAACCTACCTCTGTTAACTATTTCTCATGGCCCTCTGAGGCCCAAATGCTGCAACATAAGCTCTGTCACTGCATCTTCACAGCCCATGCAGGCCCAGCTGCAACCAAATATCTGATACCACACTGTAACGTCCTTGACCCTTCGACCGACAAAGAGGATGCTACTATACATTAAAAAATATAGGGATCTATCCCCATGAACATCAACATACATATATGTAATGCTAAAGCATGATACTTAAAACATCAAACATATTACGAGGCATAATCATTCATATACACAACGGAATCAAAACATATCAATCAATACTCATGCATATACAGATCAGCATTTAACATGTATATCATCATTCATGAACGGTAACATAATTGCAAACATAAGTTATTCAAGAATACTTATCTTAATAAGAACTTGTTCCGCAACCAGCTACGTTGCTGCAACGCTCCACCCAACCATAGGCCTGTGTGCTCCTCAACCTCTCAACAACGCTACCACCCCTGAGCCAGGAATGATTCCCCAAGGAATAAGGAACTAACAGGATTACACATAGCCAAGGATAACAACACCACAAGGGTACACAGTTCAGCCAAGCCAACACAGTTGGGTTTATCATGTGAACAACAGATCAGCCAAGCCAACAAAGTTGGGTTTATCAGGCCATCTAGGATCTAGGAAGGGCTAAATGCTAAGCTGGTGAGATCATTGAAGAGATACAAACACCAACACCAGAACCATCCTGGCTTCTAGAAAACCCACACACACCCAACACAAGGAAATCAGTCCCTTCTCTGCAACGCAGTCCCTAAGACCCTGATCTCCCTTCCAATGCTATTCAGGGGTTTTGGAGAAGAAAGCCAGCTCAGTAGCTCTGTCTGTGTGGTTCGCAACCCACCAGGTTTATCAAGCACCTCAAGCCCTCATTCACCACTCCAATGCAGTACAAGGACAAAACCACTGCATGCAAGCAACCAAACAACTATTCAAGATTTTACAGGGGAAAAACACAATCGACCAGAATGTAGGAACTCTTAGCAATTATTCAAGCGATACCACCACAAAAAGGGAAAACACAGCCAAGTAAAACATGGGAAAATAGCATCCCACAAATGACTATGAACCCATAGCACCCGATCCTCAATGCAACCGCTAGAGAAATTGCACAGGCAGAAAATGGGGAAAGAACAACTCTCAACTATGTGTGATGGACAAAGAGGCAACCCATAGAACTATTGATGCCATTATAGCCACGATTCAGCGATGGAAATAGTAGAACCATTATGTAGTCTAACAATGGTGTAAAAATACACAAAACTCTGCTTCAACAGAGGAAAGAATTGATCTGCAGGATAACAAATCCGTGAGGGAGAAGAGAACCATGTTTCTGCGTGAACGAGGAAGAAAACTCACAGACTAGCAGTCAGCATGAGAGAGGGAAGGAAAACCACCAACAATGGAATGTGGAACCTTTTAACTCCACCCAGCATGAGGGAAACTAATAGACTCTCGATCCCCATAGTGGGCAGACCATCCGCTACCCCAAGGCACATCGTGGAGAGAGTGTGAGCATAGCAGTCTTCTATCAGCCAATCGCTGCCCCCAACTAATAGTGGAATAACTAAGGTGGTGGTGAGAAAAAGAGTGTTGAAATATTGTAACTTCGAATAATATTCTATATGTATTTCTTTGTGGTCCCCGATGGTCCTACTGGGAGAACCAATTGTATTACTTTGTACCCCGATGCTCCTAATCAAAAGAACTAATAAGAGTCATGAGGTAGTCCCCTCTAATTGTAAAGGTGGGTCATTAGCAGCCCAGCGTGGTTACTTGAGCCTACATGTTTATCTCAAGCCTACATGACTAACTCGAGCCTAAATGATGGATGAGTTAACTTAAGTGAACGGATGAATATAAATAGAGGTGTAGCTCATTAGTGGAGGAGAGAGAAGTAGTTGGAGAAGGAGGAGAATCAGGCTTTGATCTCCTTGTTGGTTTTATCTTTTATCTTTTGGGGCATATATATTGAGGAAGATTTTGCTGGGTTTTTCCAGGATAAATCTTTTTGTTCTCTTTTGTATGGTTGTGTTTGTCTATCTTTCAATGATCCTGTTTATATGCTTTTGTTATGAAATCGAAATGAAATAATAATGATCTAGCTTAGCATATGAAAATTTAACATGGTATCAGAGCCACCCTGAAAGAAGACATTGTGTAGCCATAGAAGCTAGAGCTTCTTAATTTTTGGTTATCTCTCCATAATCTATCAGCAAAAGAAGGCTAGGCTGACTCTCCATTGAAGGGCACATCTTTCTATCGAAGTAGAATTTGATTTCGAGCATTTTCAATTTTCGATGTGGGAAATTAGGGCTTCTTGCAGAAGAGGAATTTTTGAGTGAGCCTAGCATAGGATTTCTCTCCTCATCAAAATCTAATTTTAGAGACCTGTATCAATATTTTTGGTTGGGTGAAACTCCAGGAAAGTCAAACCCTAGTTTGACCCCAAGCTAGAAAAACCCTAAATACTAAAAATGCTAAGTTTTGGTACTTTTTCTATATTCCAATATTGGTGAAGTCTCATGTGCTAAAAATTGCAAATACTGAATATAAAATCCTGATGTACACTATGGTCAAAATTCAGCCTCTGATTCATTACATTCTGGGAGATATGATCCCTCCAAGTTAGGGTTCCAGCCTCATCTAGAATTCATCCCTAAATAGGACACCTAGGGATAATTTATATATCTTGGGATACATAGGTCCAAATGTAATTCCTAACAATGTTCCATACATATCACAGACTATACTTTCTGTGGTCCGAATTTCAGAACCAGAAGATGAAAGAGTGACATGTGGCAGGCCGTACAACTTTGTTGTTCTGAACTGTTTTGTAACAGGTCACCTTGGGAAAAGGATCATAAATCCCAATTGGTGAAACAAATTATGATGAAACCTATGTTTTTGGATCAGGGACATGCAAGGTTACCTTAGTGTGAAATTTTAGACACAGAGGAGTAGTAATTACAGAGATATCATAGAAACGGTGACATGAATTTCTGCAGAAGAAATTGGAAAACTAGGGATTCCTGGTCCAGGAGCTCCCCTCCATTATTTTCATAAAATGAGTACATTGGACATATCCATTTGAAGAGATCTATCTTTATATCCAATCAGATCTAAAATATTCCAAGTTTTTAAAATTAGGGTTTCTCTGACAAACCCTAGATCAGCCAGCTCCGGAAGCAGGACAGACACCTCAAATCGGTAAGATCTAATCTTTTGCTACTTGCATTTGAGGTTCTCATTTCAAAGTGATCTATCACATCAGATTGATGATAAGCTTGGTGAATTTTAAAACTTCCAAGCATGGAATTATTTTATCTCTCTGAAGAAAATGAATTGGAAACCTACATGAGTAGAGAGGTTCCAGTTCTAGAGGGAGATGAGGCTCAAAGCCTTACACCAGAAGAACTTGGTCAAGACCAAGAAGATCATTGTTGATTAAGTCACGAATCAACTTGTACCATAAGTGTCTTCCATAAAGACACTAAAAGAGATGTTTGATTCCTTGAGCAAGCTTTTTGAAGGAAAGAACATACATCGGAAGATGACCCTAAGAAACAAATTGAAGAAGTAAAAGAAGAAGTGAAGAATGCAGAAGTGGTGATAGCCACCTTGAATGGCCTCCCAGGATCGTGGGAGCTATTCATGTGAAGAATGTATGCCAGAAGAAATTGATTACTTTCAGCTCGACTCATAAGAGGAGAAGAAGAATATGGGAGCAATTGAAGATCAAGCTCTCACCATTCAAAGAAGATCCCTCAAGCGATGAGGAATATGAAGAACTCAATTCTTGAAGAACCTCTTATTCATCTTATCATTTGGATAAGAAATGTTGATTTCATGAATGAAGAAGATGACAAAGCAGAATGATCAAGATGGAGTCTACCCACGAAACAAATAAAATATAAGTATTCAATTTTCATTTCATGATATTGTTTTACATTTGATTATATTCAGTTGATTTGTTATGCATGATAGATTGTTTGCATTAATGACCGTATACTACTAATATGCATATGATGGGTAAGTAGCTCATGGTGCTATACAACTCTCCATTTGTACTTATCAAACCTCTTTGATGACATATTGGATTAGTGCACAATCTCAATGATGTCATGGTAGAGATAGAAGGCATCTAGAAAATTTCTGTGAGATATGGATGAATGTTGTATTGGCTAAACAGTTGCATGATACATAAGAATTTGTCGTTATGCATATGTTTTATGAAATAGTTCTAACCATGCAACTGTTGCATTTGAATTGTAGGAAAGGTCTTGTACAACCTCCTACAAGAAAAGAAGGATGAGACATGTTTCTAAGAACAAGTGATGACAATTCAATAAACATGAATCTAAAGCTCCCAGGGTCAGAGACACCATGACGGAAGAAAGAGCTTCAGAGAGCAGTAGATCCACCTCAAAGGATGAAGACCACCATGGGTATGAGAGATAACTCAAGATGAAGAAAATAATGCTATGATCAAATAATAATAGTTGATCATGGGGAATGATGTATATGATATGATTTCGAGACATAAAGGGAAGTACGTAGTATCTTCCATATGGATCTACAAGAACAGGTGTACAAAGCAAGGTTCATGATTTGCCTTAGAAAGAATAGACTATCGCATGACATACTCTATTGACCAGTATATATCAAGCATAGAACCACTTGTACAGAATGAATAAGGAAGACAATACTCCACTTCAGGGGGAGTGACTACAGAAGATATCTGAGTTCGACACGGTACGACATGATGGACAGCTTCCTGATGGTTTGAGACTTTACCAAGAGTAAAATGCGTTCCAACCTTCAAAGTTGAATGCAGAAGACTAGGATATGTTGATGATCTGACAAGACAAACTCATGGAATATGTTATGATGAAAGAATTCTAGAATGTGGTATATAGTACTCAAACCAAAAAAGCAAGAATGTGGTATCTTACAAATGGATTTGCAAGATAAAATATGTTGCTGATAGAAGTAAGGAAAGACTTGTGGCTAGAGGTTTCTATAAGAAAGAGGGAATTAATTCTGAAGAGTCACTTACTCCAAGAAGCAAGGTACACTTCCTTCAAAACTATGATGGTAGTTGCTTCCATGATGAAGTAAAGAAAAGCCTTCCTTAATGGTATGATTGGGGAAGAGCTTTTACATCGAATAGTCACAAGGATTTGAAATTGAAGACACATGGACTCATATAGGTAAGTTGAAGAAGGCCCTCTATGGCATGAAGTAAGCTCCGAGAGCTTGGTATGGAAGGATAGACAATCTCCTGTCAATTATGGGCTTTACCAAGGATAAAGCTGATCCTAACCTTTATCTCAAGGTTGTAGAAGATGAACCTGTCATCCTGTTATTATATGTGGATGACTTATTCTTGACAGGGAATGAGAAACAGATCATTGAAAGTAAGAAGAAACTAGCAGAATAATTTGAGATGAAAGACCTTGGGTTAATGCATTATTTCCTAGGTCTGGAAGTATGGAAAAGTTCAAAAGGAATCTTTCTCAACCAGGGAAAGTATGTGGTAGAGATATTGAAGAGATTCAATATGTTGGAATGCAAAGCCATGGCCACACCCATGGACTCCAGCCTGAAGCTGTTAGCTGATAACTCATCAGAGTTAGTAGATATGACTCATTACAGACAGATCATTGGGTCATTGATGTACTTAACAAATACCAGACCAGACATTTGTTTTGCTGTGAACACCTTAAGTCAATATCTTGTTCAACAAAGACGGGTTCACCTAGTAGCTGCAAAACATGCGAAGAGGTATCTGAAAGGGACTATAGACCTTGGTCTATGCTATGATGGTAGCCATGAATACAGATTGTATGGCTATACAGATGCAGATTGGGCTGGAAGTATCTTAGATAGGAAAAGCACATCATGTAGATGCTTTTGTTTGGGGTCTGCTATGAGTTCATGATTTAGCAGGAAACAGTCCAATGTTTCTCTTAGAACGACAAAAGCAGAATACATAGCAGATTGCTCTGCTAAGTTGTGAATCCATATGGCTTCAGAAGCTGATATCAGGTCTCCTTGACCTAAATATGGATACTACATTGATTCTATGTGATAACAAGAGTTGTGATGACAAAGAACCCTGTGTTCCGTCGTAACACGTAGAAATCTGATATTTCTACATACGAGATATAGATGATGGTGATTCAATATTTCTATACTGAATATAGAGATGATGATGTTTCAGTATTCCCATACTGAAGATATAGATGATGATGATTTCAGTATTCCCATACTAAAGATATAGATGATGTTTCAGCATTTACATACTGTAGATGCAGATGATGGTGACTCTGTATTTATATACTGAATATAGAGGTGATGATGCTTTCAGTATTTCTATATTGAAGATATAGATGATGATGCTTTCAGTATTCACATACTAGAGATATAGATGGTGATAGTTCAGTATTCACATACTAAAGATGTAGATGATGATGCTTTAGATGCTGACGTGTTGACAAAACCTCTGTCCCGAGTAAAGTTTGAACATTTTTGAGACAAGCTTGGTGTGGTTCGAAAAGACCCTCCCCGAAAGGGGGAGTAGTGATGTTGTAGTGGGATTGTATCATCCCTGGGAACTTGCCCTAAACTGATCCAGTGACCTCGGTTATCGAGAATGAAGAGGGATTATATCATCCTGGAACATATGTTCATAATGGATCCACTGACTTCGGTCCCCGAGAATGTGGAGGGATTGTATCATCCCTGGGCACTTTCCCTAAAGTGATTCGGTGATTGTATCATCTCGGGACATATGTCTAGAATGGATCTGGTGACTTCGGTCATTGAGAATGTGGTGGGATTGTATCATCCATGAACCTCGGTTCAGAATGGATCCGGTGATTGTATCATCTCGGGACATATGTCTAGAATGGATCCGGTGAATTTCAATCATCAAGAAGGTGGTAGGATTGTACCATCCATGAGCCTCGGTTCAGAACGGATCCGGTGATTGCATCATCCCGAGACATATGTCTATAATGGATCCAGTGAATTTGGTCATCAAGAATGTGGTGGGATTGTATCATCCATGAACCTCGGTTTAGAACGGATCCGGTGATTGCATCATCCTGAGACATATGTCTAGAATGGATCCGGTGAACTTCGGTCATCGAGAAGGTGGTAGGATTGTATCATCCATGAACCTCATTTCAGAACAGATCCGGTAATTGTATCATCCCGGAACATATGTCTAGAATGGATCCGATGACTTCGGTCATCCAGAATGTGGTGGGATTGTATCATCCATGAACCTCAGTTCAGAATGAATCCAGTGATTGTATCATCCATGAACCTCAGTTCAGAACGAATCCGGTGATTGTATCATCTCGAGACATATGTCTAGAATGGATCCGGTGACTTCGGTCATTGAGAATGTGGTGGGATTGTATCATCCGTGAACCTCGGTTTAGAATGGATACGGTGATTGTATCATCCTAGGACATATGTCTAGAATGGATCCAGTGAACTTCGGTCATTGAGAAGGTGGTAGGATTACATCATCAGTGAACCTTGGTTCAGAATGGTTCTGGTGAACATCGGTCATCGAGAAGGTGGTAGGATTGCATCATCCATGAACCTCGGTTCACAATGGATCCTGTGAACTTCGGTCATCGAGAAGGTGGTAGGATTGTATCATCGTTGAACCTCGGTTCAAAATGGATCCGGTGATCTCGGTTGTCAAGAATGTGGTAGGATTGCATCATCCCTGGACTTTAAGTCCAAAAGAGATCCAAAGACTTCTACGTCTTTGTACTATGGCCTATAGGCTATTGCTGATGATGATGATGTTCTCTGATCGTAAGATCAGAGTATGATGATGATGATGTTCTCTAATCGTAAAATCAGAGTATGATGATGATGATGTTGCTGATGATGATGATGTTCTCTAATTGAAAGATCAGAATATGATGATGATGATGTTTCTATGATCGAAAGATCAGAAGTTGCTGATGATGATGATGTTCTCTAATCGAAAGACCAGAATATGATGATGATGATGATCTCTGATCGAAATATCAGAAGTTGCTGATGATGATGATGTTCTCTGATCGAAAGATTAGAATATGATGATGATGATGTTCTCTGATCGAAAGATCAGAAGTTGTTGATGATGATGATGTTTTCTAATAAAAAGATCAGAGTATGATGTCAGATGATGCTTTCTAATCGAAATATCAGAAGTTGTTGATAATCATGTTTTCTGATCAGAAGTTGCAGACGATGATGATGCCATACTGATCAAAAGATCAGAGTGTGATGATGATGATGTACTGATCGAAAGATCAAAGTATGACGATGTTTTGATGATGATGGTTCTGATTGACAGATCAGAGTATGATGATATTTTGATGATGATGTTTCAGATCAAAAGATCAAAGTGCGATGATAATGCTGCTTATCAAAAGATCAAAGTGTTGATGTTGATATTGTTGATTGAAATGTCAAAGTGCTGAAGATGTTGCTAATCGAAAGGTCAAAGTGCTGAAGATGTTGCTGATCGAAAGATCAAAATGTTGAAGATATTGTTGCTGATCAAAAGGTCAAAACACTGAAGATGTTGTTGCTGATCGAAAGGTCAAAGTGCTAAAGATGTTTCTAAGATCAAAGTGCTGAAGATGTTGCTGCTGATTGAAGAGTCAAGATGCTGAAGATGTTGCTGATCGAAGCGTTCAAAGTACTGATGATGCTGAAGACTAAAGATTGAAGATGAAGACTACATGATGTTGAAAAGCTTCCAATGATTTATAGATGTGTCACCTTGATGATGTTGATGATGTCCTCTATCTCTCTCCTATTATTGTTGGTGTTGATGTTGTTATAGAATACCCTTCTCGTTAAGGGGGAGTGTTGAAATATTGTAACTTCGAAGAATATTCTATATTTATTTCTTTGTGGTCCCCGATGGTCCTACCGGGAGAACCAATTGTATTACTTTGTACCCGGATGCTCCTAATCGGAAGAACTAATAAGAGTCATGAGGTAGTCCCCTCTAATTGTAAAGGTGGGTCATTAGCACCCCAGTGTGGTTTCTTGAGCCTACATGTTTATCTCGATCCTACATGATTAACTTGAGAATACATGACATATGAGTTAACTTAAGTGAATGGATGAATATAAATAGAGGTTTAGCTCTCCTCATTTGGAACACACATCCTCACTTGTGTAGCGCATTAGTGGAGGAGAGAGAAGTAGCTGGAGAAGGAGGAGGATCAGGCTTTGATATCCTTGTTGGTTTTATCTTTTATCTTTTGGGGCATCTATATTGAGGAAGCTTTTGCTGGGTTTTTCCCTTTAGGGTTTTCATAGGATAAATCTTTGTGTTCTCTTTTGTATGGTTGTGCTTGTCTATCTTTCAATGATCTTGTTTATATGCTTTTGTTATGAAATCGAAATGAAATACTAATGATCTAGCTTAGCATATGAAAATTTAACAAAGAGAGTGGTGACACATGGCTCTTCCCCCATGACTCAATGTTCAACATTCCCCTTCCTTATCCTTTGGAATCATGCCCCTTCTCAATTTAGTTGCAGTGAACATAGTTGGTTGGGTTATTTAATTAAAATGCATGTTTACATGATGCAACAATTTAATATATGTCATATGTCCCGATATACCATCGGTGACCATTCCAATCCGAAACATAACATAACTAAATCAATGGTGGGGCCTTTGCCCTTAGCTCCTCACCATGATTATTTACAACATATGTATTAATGCAAACATGGTCAAAACCCGGGTGTTACACTTTCAATATATTTTGTTAAATTTGTATGAGTCATGGAAATCCCCTCCCAAATGTGGTACATCCTCCAAAAATATTCATATACCCATCTAAATCTATTATGCGATCCATTTTAGTCCAATACAAGGGTTTTCCTTTTGGGATTCTAGAAGATGATGAAGTTGAACTTGTAGAAAACTGGCAGTATATTTTGAGGGTATTGAAATCCTAGCTGATAAGACTCCTTTACCATCTATGAAGGTAATTAAATGGCACATACAATGTGGGTGGTACAACCCATTGATATAGATCAAGGAAGTGGATATAGTAAACCAACCAAGGATAACATGAGTACATCCATGTTAAAGAATATTTATAATATGGGTGTCATTTAACTCATGACTATGTGAACTCCACCATTAATGGTTTTTTTAGTTTTTATAAACTTTTTCTCCCACAAAACTAATTTCATTGATGCATTGAATAAATGGAAACAGTGAAACCGCAAATTATGTTCTATGAATGATTACTAATTTAAGCATATCATCTAGATTTAAGAGGAAATGAAAAATCCACTGTATACAATGTCATAAGGAGTGTAGAGAATTTTTTTACACCATATGGAAATTATATCAAAGGACACCTCAATCCATTGGAGAGTAACACATAAATAATCTATATTGAATTGGGATGAGATACAATTGATAAAGAGATATCAATTTATTCTACCACTAAATTCCATGTGACGATATGCCTAATGAGATGAGAATTTTGACTTTTATATATGCAAGATTTATTAAGGTCACACTAATCCATAGGTCCTCGTAGATAACTATGTGAATTGGTGGATGAGGGAAGGTTGTATACAAACAAATTGGACTCATCAATTTTTCTACATAATAGTATCCAACCCTAAGGATTGGTAACCATGAGAATAGGCATAAGATGAAGCATTAGTGGGAACATGCTCCTGATATTACTACTACTTTGATTTGGATAATGCTCCTAATATCACTACCACCCTTAAGAACATAAAGAAATTATTTTTTTCATAATTAGTATAACAGTGCCAACTTCTTAAGTTGGTTTTGAGCATCAATATTTGGGTATATATAAGAAAGGAGAAGAGTTTCCCAAGCCCATGATTTTTTTTTATATGATGGGGAAGAATGATGATAATGTATATGATCATGGTGAATTAGGAAACTTCAAATTCAAAGAGAGTGAATGAGAATAATCTAGTAAAGATGTTGTGTGTGTGCGTGTATCCCTTGAAGTTGATAAATTTGAATATTAGCACAAAAAACCCAAGATCCCCTAAGTGTGTTGTTATTGGGACAAATATATAACATCGAAGATTATTTCATTATTTAGAGAATATGTTGTCATATTTCCTAATAATTTCACTAAAATGAAGGCATTAAGAAGTGAATTAAGAGAAATTAAAATATATTTGAACTAAGTTCCAAATCCATTAGAAAAAGGAAATACACATGTTGAACCTTAGTATTGTCATTGATGTCAAAAGTTAAAATCAACAAGTCAAATTATATCAAGAAATAAAACAACAGCCCTATGCTATCATTGATATAAAATATAAATGAGTCTTCCTCATACAAATCTAGTTTAAAGGAATATATACCGAAAAATGTGGAATTCCAAAATGCAAAGATCCTACTATGAAATGGGATATATGTGCACATATAACAACCTTGAAGAAGAAGTTAGAAAAATAATAAGAAATCCAAGGTTGTGCACAAATACCACTATGGTAACAAACTTAGTTAAGAAGTTAGAAAAGGAATATGAAAGTCAAAAACTTGGAATTATGTCTTAAAATACCACAAAGAAATGGTATATCTGCGCTAAACTCCACAAAGTTGAATTATGAAAAGTGGAATGTCGATGCAAAAGATAAGTTAATTAGGAAGAAAACCAGTTGGGGCATCACCAAGTTTAAGGCATCCAAACAAGTTCACAAATCCCTTGAACTAGAAAGAGTATAAATAAGAAAGAGATGGATGTGTTTAAGTAAGATTGGAGAGTAAAGAATTGAATATAATACTTTTTGCAAGATTTGTAATTCATGGGGTATCAATGGCTCGTCGATCACAGAATAAGCACATATACAGTAGAGCCAAATTGTTCATATCAGCAAAGGATGAATAGAAAAAAGAGCACAAAGTAGAAGGGTACCTGGTATTAGGATGTGCAAAGATTCTACTTAGTAAATGATGCAGACCAAAAAATCGTAGAAGTGATTGAGTAGTGTAAAAGCATGGATATTTGAATTTCATAGCACTAAAAAATGTAGAGATGTAGATTGCATAAGTAAATAAATGTTCATAGATATCTAAAGATTGTGTGATACAAACAGATTACATAAATTGAAGATATTGTCACACATCACAGATAAGGAAACTAGTTGTAGTGATGTGGATAATCAAAGGAAAGACGCAAACCATAAGAGCTAAAGAAGTTGCATTTTGTTCAGACACACATCACAGATAAGGTAAATTGCATATTACAGTTATTTGAAACACAACAATTTATTATTAGGGAGGAAATAAAGAGCAAGGAATAGGGAATTGGAACTTCCTTCCTATGGCATCTAGTAAAAGAATCAGGTATTTATAGATTCCTTCTATTGGAAGCTAGTAAAACAATGAGGGAGTTGGTGCTTCCTTCCAGTGATAAATGGTAAAACAATCAGGGAGTTGGAGCTTCCTTCCAATAAAAGATGGTAAATACAATTGGGAGTTGGTGAATCCATTCAATTGCAGTGGAAGAAACAATTGGAGTTTGTAGTATTCAATAGGTTGGTTCTTGATTACTACAAGTCCGATATCACATATATAGTAGTCGGGCTACCATATTCTATTATCATATTTCAGTATACATTTTTAGTCAGTTCCCTTACATATGAGATGCTGAGATGAGCATCTATGATGGATCACTATTTGATGATTGAGTATAGTACTTTCCCATGCCATGACTGATTCTCAAGACACTCAGATTTGAGGACTTATGTAGCCATTTATCCATTTACAGAGAAGATGATATTTCCCAAAGTTTTAGCAGCAGTTTCTCAGTGGACAAATGCTAGTTTAGATTGGTTATTTACATGTATATGACTCAGTAGATCATTTATCTTCTGTTGTGGTTATTATTTCTTTTATACTCATCCTTGTTACATGTATTAGCATTTAGTGTCTTGATTTGGTGTTCATATAAATATGTGGACCTAGTTGTATTGATATTATTTGTGTATTTCCCTACTTCAACCTAGAAATTATTGACCCATACTCATTGGTTTTACCCTCCTTACGGAGGATAGAGGTGATCATTCCCACCATACTTTAGCTTGCTAGTACTGGTTTCATTGTTCACTTTCTCCAGCCATCCATTTCCTTCAAGTTATGTTTTTAGACTGAACTACTACTTGAATTGTGGAATGGAGGACCTTTCCCCACTAGAGCCTCTTTGTTGAACAAGCTTCCCTGTTTACTTGTCTCTCAGCTCTGAGTTTTGTAGGTTTTGTTGGCTAAACCTGAAACAAATAGCGTTTCCATCAATACAATCTATTTGGAAATGAAATGAATATCTTATGAAAAATCTCATTCATGAAAAGTAGTGTTTCTAAACATACATGAATGCAAGGAAAGACTAATGAAATTGGCTTTGAATTATATTGAAATGAATATCCTGTGAAAAAACAATCATGAAAAGTTGTGTTTTTAAACATACATGAATGCATGAAGCTGCAATAATAAAAATACATGTAATAAATGCGTGGACCAAGGCTATGGAAATTTGAAGGCCCAAAAAAAAATGGTTCTTAAAAACTTATATCTAAAGATTGCTGCCCTCACTTATATTTTATTTGGATTCTAAGCATTTGTTGAGGTGAATAAACACCTCTGAACGTAAGTTATCCATTTGTGAGACACTTCCATCACTTGTGTTGTTGCTTGTCTGACATATGCTAGAGTGAGTACCCCCTTTCCATATCCAAAGTGTCATAGTGTCAAGGTGGTAGTCACCCTTTATCCTGACCATTTGATTTCTATCCCTCACCCTTCACTAGCAAATTGGTTACAACTATGAAGTGAGTATGGTCTTGAAAGTCTCATCAGATTTATATCTAATTAATGAAACTCTATATTTGGTTGATAGATTACAAGTGAAATGATTCCTACTTGTTATACTTTTTATTTGAATGATTTATAAATCACGTCTTAACCTTTGAACACTTGTAGCAGATGGATGTTATCCTTGGTTATATTATTGATTATTTGAGCATTTACATATTATTATTCTATATGTCTAGGCATATTAGATATTGAACTTGATCATGCATAGACCTGTAGGGTGTATGAGTATGAACCTTAGATGTATTTTGGCTCCTCGAGTCTAATGAGATAGTTTATTTTCAGTTTTCGGGAGTTACAGTGATGATTTGTCGCAATGTACCATTCCGATGTCGTTTTCCCATGTTGAATGGCATGTCAAAGCATCAAGGTGATTTGATTGGTTCAACTAGGGTGTTGTATGAGGATGGGGTGGTCCAGCCAATTTTTTTACCATGTTACCCCCCTTCTAGAGAGCTTGGTGGGTTCAGTTTGACAACGCTGGTACTCTAGGAGGCATTTTTGGCCATATCACGTTTCCCGAGGTATATTTAAAATAATAAAACTAGCTACTGAAGAATTTGATTTGGGCTACTAAGGCAAGGAAATGGAATGGGATGAGTTTTGATGATAAGTGTGATTCCTTCCATTCTTTTTCTAGTAGTTTCAGCACTTTTATGGACCCACATCCATCTCTCTGACATATTTTATTATTTTCTAGAGATTTTGGAGGCTCACGATTTCCTCAGAGAAGTACTATTTTTCATTTAAAAATTATATTTATTTTTTATTGTGTTGTAGGGACACACTAGGGGAGTTAGTTAACACCCCCTAGACCCACCATGAGCTTTATTTTTTTTATTGAGTGGGATCCCCTCTCCTAGGGAGATTTGGTCTATTGATTTATTGTATTATTGTATTGATCCATGTTCTTTATGTTGAGCTCATCTCAACCGTTGATTAGAAAAAATTTATCTTTTAATATTAGCCACCCATTTGAAAAGTGGTTATGATTTTGGTATCTCTCATTGCTATTTAAAGGAGAGAGTTTCTCATTGTAAAAGGCTCTTTGGCTCTTGGATCTAGGTAATAGAAAAACTATTCTTGTGGAAATTTTCGGATCTCCTTTGCATCTGGTGTTTTTCGATGGTGATTGGAAAGTTTATTGTTTCCTAGCATTTGCGTATTTGTGGTGAGATCTATATTTTTTTTGGAAACATTGTTTTTTCTACAAGAGGGAGACTTCTCTTCGGCGTTTTTGCAGGGCTTCCTCAACTCGCTTGTTTGGCATCTCTCATATCAGGGGGTTTTCATTAGTATCATTGCGATCTATGATTTCATCTTCCTATTTTTCTGTAGCATTTTTCCATTTCTCTTTATGCATCAAATATGATATTGTTGACATTTGTTGTGCAGGAGAGAAGGCACATTGGATTCCTTGGGAAAATCGTTTTACATAGAGGATTCCTCCAAATATTCTCAAATTGATCGGGACAGAACTAATCAGCATCAGCGAGGCATATACAAGGTTATCTAGGTAATATATACAAGTTAGCTCTTCTTTTCTTGATCTCAATCCATTGGCAACCTCATTTTCATGTCAAAACCCTAAATATTAAAAATAATAAAAAAATATTATAGATCAAATCGCTTGATCTTTTGGCAAACCATTTTTGGTTTTTGTAGATTGGGTCAAAACCTAAGTGCATCCTCCTAGAACTTTTGCTTAGGTGACTCCATTGGGCCCAAATTCCAAGGCATTTCTCTCTAAACCCTAGTGCAACCCCTAAATTGGCCATTTTCTCTTGTAATTTGATCTTGTCCATGAGGCTTGGGTAATTTGATACTTTTGTACCTTACTTCAATTCTATCCTATGGTACTAGATATCCACAATCTTGTTCTTACCCTCCCTGCATTTTTCACGTTTCTCAAGGCAGTGGATATTCTCATCATTTGCTAGTACCTTGATTCTGGATCTAGTAGAAGGGCTCATAAGTCAATTGTATATCAAACTTGGATCAATTTCACAACTCATAAACCCTTGATCCAAACCCTAAATCACCCTTTGACTTCATCCATAGATATAGGGTTTACTTCACCTTAAGTACTTCAACTTAATTTGATTTAATCTAATGATTTGGCCTGATCTCTCCTATCAGGAATAGATATGGGTCTCCCCCATTGTTGTCTTGGCCTAAGAAGACATCAAGTGAAGATCACCTCTATTGGCAAGACAAACGTCCTTTTGGGAGTCGAGGCTATATTGGTTTCACCTCTTTAGTTTCCCATCCCTCTACCATCAATCCTGGATCCACCTCATAGGGGAAACTACAAGTCTGGTGACAACAAAGTCATAGCTTGCACAAAGAGATAGACATATGTTCAGGTTGGTTCCTGAAGTTTGTGAGTTGGTGTTTTCACAAATCAGGTTGGTTTAATCAGTAGGTCGATGCTTGTGGATTAGGTTTCCACGTGAATGAGTTTATGCTCATGATTTGAGACTATTCTCTTACATTGGTGTAACAATATATATATATAT